>JBBPBX010018962.1:19841-39691 GCA_038048925.1 Garcialebias charrua
TTAATATAATACGGAAGGGTAGTGCTGCCACCCTTTGAAAAAAATTTTGAGCTTATGTAGTAATTATGTGATACGTATCACGTAATTACGTGATAATATGTAGTAATAACGTGATACGTATGTAGTAATTATGTGATACGTATGTAGTAATTACGTGATACGTATGTAGTAATTACGTGATACGTATGTAGCAAATGTGGGCACATGAACGCTGGGGACCGCTAATGCGCTAATCCGCTTACAGCGGACCTAACGTTTTTGTCAGCGTAACAGCGGAGTGACTAACTTTTATAATTCATAAGCGGATTTGTGCTATTTTTATTTAAAATGCAGTACCGCTAATTAGTGCTTTAACAGAGTAACCGAGTTTTCGACAGATCGAGCGCTTTGACTTCTATCGAGGCTTTTTTGTCCACCTCGACTACCCGTAGTGACGTCATCACGTTGCAGTAACGTCTGTACGTCACATCACGTGATAAAAACAGAGCGCGGGTAGCTTTTAGCTTTTAGTAGACGCTACAAAATGGATTCCTTTAGAAAAAGAAACAAATATTCATCTCTCTAGAGCTATTAAAAACCTATAAACACAATCTCTAAAAGTAAACCTAAATTGCACAGCACTGCAGGCTGTGGTACGGTGTGGCTGTGGCCCCATTTGTTTTTTAAGTTTCGGTTTTCAGCGCCTTACTTTCACTTTTAATATTAATAATAATAACTAATAGTTTTGTTTTTCCAATGACTTATGTGCAGTATGATAAATGATAGGAGCATAATAAATGCTCCCAATGTTTTGTTGGTCTTTTTTTTCTTTTTGTAAAGACGTTTTTATGCATTATATTTATTTATTTATTTTGCATCATAAGACACTGTGACGTCATCGGCTACTCGAGCGCCGCTCGAGTTTTTTTATGTTAATGTCGAGGTTAAAAATTATGTACTCGTTCAACCCCTACCGCTAATAACTAATTATCTATCAGTAAAAACCAATAAACTTATTTATAGGCTCTTATGCTGGCTCCGTAGATGCTCGTTTTACCTTTTTCCCCCTTGCTCCCTCACCGTAAAGAGCAGAGAGGAGGGAGGGTTGGAGGGGGAGGGAGCAGAGGGGAGAACAGACGCAGATCTACCATGTAGGCAAATGATGCCGTTGCTTGGGGCCCCAAATCAGCAAGGGCCCCGGCCCCGCCCCGCCCCGGCCAGTCACCTACATCACTAACATTGCTCATGCTTGTTAATGTACATTTAACATAAAAATAATTATAGCTACGATGAAAACGATCATTAAAAACGCAATACAAAAACCGGTCGATTTCTGTATCCCCCTACTAAAAATGGACTATTCCATCTTGACATCTTCCGGGTCAGAGGTGAACTCGGGTGCTAACGTTTATGGCTAGCTGTTTGCGCTCGGTTTCTTCATAAATCCGCAGAGAACCCCGCTGTTTCAAGCCAAATTAACGCGGCCGGAGGATTGTATTGTGTGTTTTGTGTCCACCACTCGACGGTGAGTCGTTTGTTTTATTTATTTGGGTTCCTTTTATGTAGAAATGCGGTGGCGACACGCCCGTGTATTTGAGATTTAAAAGTGGTCTTAGGGATTAAAAGATCATTCTCATTTTGTTAATTTCGTGGCCGAATAGAATATATGTATGTAAAGTATTAAATAAATCCTTTGATTTTTGTAATTTCATCCTTTTAGGATCATTTTAGTTACTTTTCATTAAATCTGTTGACTGCCTATAGAATTTTGGAATTGGTTTAATTTATTTTTCGGTTGCGCAACAAAAAAGAAATTACTATTTGTTTTTTGAAACAATATTGAAGTAAATTAAGCTTAATTGACTCTTATATGAATTAAACTTGGATACAACTTGGAAGTGCACTTTAAAACTTGATCTCTAACTTTAATTTTACCTGTACTGTTGATGTGGTCTTTGAATTGAAGTTATAATAATAATAATGTAATAAACTTTATTTGTATAGCACCTTCCTGCAATGCCTTGCATTGACCAAGGTGCTTAACAGATATAGGATAATCTAAAAAAATAAATACAAAGTATGTGCATGTGTAATGAAGAATATAATTTGTACGTGCAGCTGTTAATACATGTAAAGTTTTTTTTTAAATGTTTGTTGCTCTTTTTGCCAACTGTGATGTTTCTTCTGTCCAGGACTGTAAATATCCAGGTGGGTCAGGAGGAGTTAATGGGAAGCTGCTGCTGTGACGTAAGAGGTAGGATAAACGTGTACTGTATAACAGTTCATGCACCGCTAGTTGGCAGTCTAGTGCAAATATTGCATAACTTGTTGGCTAGCAATTGTTGAATTTAATTAGCGGTTTAGAATTTAGCTTCCCCTAATTTTCATAAGACATTAGTGCTTTTGAAATTGCGGACCTAAATAAATTAATTAGTGCTTTAGAAATAGCGGAACTAATTTTTGGATTAGCACTGCCCATGGTATGTATGTAGTAACGTGATATTATGCAGTAAAAATGTGATACGTATGTAGTAATAACGTGATACGTATCACGTAATTACGTGATATTATGTGGTAAAAGCATGATACGTATGTAGTAATAACGTGATACGTATGTAGTAATAACGTGATATGTATCACGTAATTACGTGATACGTATGTAGTAATAACGTGATACGTATGTAGTAATAACGTGATATGTATCACGTAATTACGTGATACGTATGTAGTAATAACGTGATACGTATGTAGTAATAACGTGATACGTATCACGTAATTACTACATAAGTATCACGTAATTACGTGATACGTATAGATGTCCATCCACATGGTATCAGTCTTCTTTTCCTCATCCACAGGCGCCATAATAATAATAATAATAATTAATTCAATTTATAATGCACTTTTCATTACTGAAAATCTCAAAGTGCTACACATATATTGAATGCTACACACATTCATAAACCGGTGGCGGCAGACTACCATGCAAGGTGCTTTCCAGTCCTACCGGGAGCAACTCAGGGTTAAGTGTCTTGCCCAAGGACACAACGACACATGGTGCGGGTCCCGGGAGTCGAACCGCCAACTTTCCGATCGGGAGACGACTGCCATTACCACTACACCACGGCCGCCCCATAATGCATAGCGGAAGCCGTTTGTTTACAACTCTTGCGCTGCGGAGGATGGCAGTCATCCACAGTGCGAAGCATCATCAGTATCTCTCCATGTTTTAGACCAAGCATGAAGTAAAACTTGATCAAATTCTGCAAATTAGCCATTGTTAGCATGCAGGCAAAAACCAACGTATGGGCAAACTTGCATTATGGGTAATGGTGCCTGTGGATGAGGAAAACAAGACTGATACCATGTGGATGGACATCTATACTTATCACGTAATTACGTGATACGTATGTAGTAATTACGTGATACGTATGTAGTAATTACGTGATACGTATCACGTTATTACTACATACGTATCACGTTTTTACCACACAATATCACGTAATTACGTGATACGCATCACGTTATTACTACATAAGTATCACGTTTTTACTACATAATATCATGTAATTACTACATACGTATCACGTAATTACTACATACGTATCACGTAATTACAGTACTACATACGTATCACGTAATTACTACATACGTATCACGTTATAACTACATATTATCACGTAATTACGTGATATGTATCACGTAATTACGTGATACGTATCACGTAATTACTACATAATCCCCCAAAAATATTTTCAATAGGTGGCAGCAGCACTACCCTTCCGTAATATAACAAGTGTACTTTTTCCTCTGCTAATAAGTCATAAGGTCATAAAGAAATATGTATGAAGTAGTTTAATGTGTAATATGTTGAAATTTGAAAATTGAGAAGTTATTCATTTTTTATTACTTATGGATAATTATTGTTTGAATTGATTGTTTTGAAAAGGGGCAGATATAATGTTTTCTTCTTTCTGCCGCCTTTGATTTTATATTTTCTTTTTTTATAAGATACATGTGTTTTTTTATGTATTTATTTTTTATAAAATGAATAAATAAAGAATTAAATGAAACAATAATGAAAAAGTCAAGAGAAAAAATAAATACCGGTACACTTGGTCAGACATAAAATCAGGGAAACCCCCCAATTTTTTTTTTCATGACTTGCTTTTTGAAGCTAATTTTTTTTTAATAATAATAAAAAATAAAAAAAAATCAGATTTTTTTTTTTCAAGCATTTCTCCGCAAAAAAACAAAACAATAAATGAATTATTCTGCAACTGTCAGAACGTCAAAGATTTGGACTTTAAAATGAGACTTCCACCTAAATGTTTTTGCTTGTCCTTCAGGGCGTCTGTAGACCTCTGCAGAGACATGCTGAGAGTATCTGGAACTGGATGAAATAATCTGAGAAATACGGTGGCGGGCCCTGATAGGTGTAAAGCCCTGCAGAAATTCTTGAGCTGCTGTAGAAAGAGCTGCAGCTGCAGGATCTTCAGTCAGTTCAGCCTCTGACCGGCAGGGGGCAGCAGAGGAACATGCACAGATTTTATGCTTTCGCTGTCAAATCAATCTACGGTACCTGGATTATTGAGCATGCATCAAATCAATTTGTTCTGGAAAACCCAGGTGTTCCGTTGTTTCCATCTGAGATCGAAACTACAGTCTGATCAAGCTCTTCTTTTCCCTAAAGCTGTGAGGATTGTTTCCCTGGAAACAGTTGGAGACTGTCCATGGTCTCATGCCTTTTAATTCATTCAACCTTTATTTATACGGGTTAGTCTCACTGAGTCATGATGTTTGCAGATGACATGTGGCAAGAACAGGTGGAAGAGAACTTGGAGAGGTGGAGGTATGCACTTGAAAGAAGAGGAATGAAAGTCAGTAAGACAGAGTACATGTGTNTCTTTTTATCCTGTTAAGCACCTTGGTCAATGCAAGGCATTGTGGAAGGTGCTATACAAATAAAGTTTATTATTATTATTATTATTTTATTATGTATGCCTTAAGTCTCGAGCCATGTTTGTCATTGTAGGATTTTGTACTTGTTTTGTATAAAATAAAATAATCTCATCAAAGTCTCATCACGGAAATGTACGGCTCGAGGGCCTAAAGCGGCCGATGGTTATTTAGCTTCCAGGCTTTGATGCGCTCAGCAATTTAGATTTGTCTCAATTTGTTATATTTTGTGGGGAAAAAGTCAGAGATGGGCAGAAAACTGGTACAGCAAATCTTGTCTTAAAATCTGAAAACATGTAAAAACCCAAAAACTTTTGAGCTGAGCAAGGCTCTCGACGATTCAGGATCCTAGCAGCACTTCTGATGTCTTTAAATAAAACATCAACTTGAACAAGAAAAAAAAAGTACTTTTGTAAAAATAAAAATAACAAAATGAAATGCATTGTGAATGTTAAGCATGCAAGTCACATGACATAAAATTATTGTTGAGCAGTTTCTCACTATAACAAAAAAAAGTTCTCGTCGGACATGTATGAAGACAGCAAGAGATGTGCTGTATGAGTGACAGCTTCAAGCTGGAGGTGGGATGCATCAAGGATCAGCTCTGAGCCCCTTCTTGTTTGCTCTGGTGATGGACCGACTAACAGATGAGGTTAGTCAGGAATCCCCATGGACTATGATGTTTGCAGATGACATTGTGATCTGTGGTGAGAACAGGGAACAGGTGGAAGAGAACTTGGAGAGGTGGAGGTATTCACTTGAAAGAAGAGGAATGAAAGTCAGTAGTAAGACAGAGTACATGTGTGTGAATGAGAGGGAGGCCAGTGGAACAGTGAGGCTACAAGGAGCAGAGGTCACAAAGGTGCAGGACTTCAAGTACTTGGGGTCCACTGTCCAGGAAAATGGGGAATGTGGTAAAGAGGTGAAGAAGAGAGTCCAGGCAGGATGGAGTGGATGGAGAAAAGTTTCAGGAGTGATTTGTGACAAAAAGGTGTCAGCAAAGGTCAAAGGAAAAGTTTACAAGACAGTGGTGAGACCAGCTATGTTGTATGGTCTGGAGACAGAGACATGGACAAAAAGACAGGAGAAAGAACTGGAAGTGTCAGAAATGAAGATGTTGAGGTTCTCCTTAGGAGTGACAAGGATGGATAAGATCAGGAATGAGATCATCAGAGGTACAGCACATGTTGAACAACTGGGAGATAAAGTTAGAGAGGACACACTGAGATGGTTTGGACATGTCCAGAGGAGGGACAGTGGTTTGGACATGTCCAGAGGAGGGACAGTGGTTTGGACATGTCCAGAGGAGGGACAGTGGTTTGGACATGTCCAGAGGAGGGACAGTGGGTATATTGGTAGAAGGATGTTAGAAATGCAGCTGCCAGGAAAAAGACAAAGAGGAGATATATGGATGCAGTTAGAGAGGACATGGAGGTAGTTGGAGTGAGGACAGAGGATGCAGAGGACAGAGTGAGGACAGAGTGAGGACAGAGTGAGGACAGAGTGAGGACAGAGTGAGATGATGGAGGACGACTCGCTGTGGTGACCCCTGAAGAGTCAAGTCAAGTCAATTTTATTTCTATAGCACAGCTTAAAACAGATAAACTGTTATCAAGGTGCTTCACACACACAGCATAAAAGTTTAAAAATGTACAGAAACAGTAACACACACCAATAGTAACAATTATGATATTAACAGTAGTAAAAGTACATAAAAATGTATAAGAACAAATTAAAATGAAAAAAACACAGTAAAAAAAAAAAATATATATATATATATATATATACACTACGACAGCTCACACAGTATGAAACACCAGAGAGAACAGATGGGTTTTTAACAGGGAAAGAGGGTAAAGTCTTATTGAGTCACAAGGACTCATTTTCAAGATACCTGTTTTAGATAGACAACATTTAAAGTGCAGACAACAATAATTAAACAAAAAGCAATTAAAATATAAAAAGGATTTATAAATTCAATAATTAACAGCTGTTACAGTTTTACATTTCATACCAGCATGTCCTGGGTCTTCCCCAGGAGCTCCTCCCAGTTGGACATGCCCCAAGAGCACCTCTCTAGGGGAGCAGCAGACCTCCCTACCTCTAGGGGCCAAGATGGTGTAGAAGGTCAGATGAACTGATGAGTCGCAGCTCGAGACCCCGCCCTTTCCACGTTGTGGTGTCCCTGAGTAAGACACCCAATCCATAATTGCTCCCCGGGCGCTTAAACAGCTTCCCACTGCTCCACCTGGGTGTATCTCAGGTGTCATGGGTTAAACGCAGAGAACTAATTTTACCGTTGTATGGGAACATACACTGATGACAACACGGCACTGTTATAGGGAGGAGGCGTCCAGGGAGCATCAGAAGCTCAAACCACCTCAGTTTAACAGTTTGTGCAGAAACTCTTTGGTTATGCATACTGACTGTTGCAGCAGCTGGTCTCAGGTGATCTTGGAGGTGAAGATGCTGGATGTGGAGGCCCTGGGCTGCTGTGGTTACACTGTGGTGGTGAGGCCGGTCGGATGTACAGTCAAATTCTCTGAATCGCCTTTGGAGACAGCGCAAGGTAGAGAAATGAACGTGCAGTTCACGGGCAGCAGCTCTGGAGGACATTCCTTCAGTCAGCAAGTCAACTGCACGCTCCCTCAAAACGAAACGTCTGTGTCGTCGTGCTGCGTGACAAAACTACAGTTTAGAGTGGCCTTTTGTTGTGGTCGGCCTAAGGCACACCTACTGTTTAATCAGCATCTTGATATGCCACACCTGTGAGGTGGATTATCTCTGTAAAGAAGTGCTCACTAACATATTTACACAAAGTTGAGAACAATACAGTATTTGAGAAAAAGGCCTTTTGAGGAAGCATCTCATAGGTCTTCGAGTTCAGCTGATGAGGCCCAGGCAGAGCTCTGCGTACGGCCTGTACGCCGCTCTACGGCCTGTACGCCGCTCTACGCGCGTGTTCTGTGCGCACGCGTTCACCAGCACAGCTCTGCGTTCGTTCTCGCGTTAAATGCTCGCGTTTTCGCTCCAAATTCTTGTCGTAATTTGAGCAGCTGCGCGCAGAGCGTTTACCTACGGGACAAACTGAGGTCGCTGATTGGTCATTTGCTGACACGCCTACTGAATTGATTGACAGGTCGGGTGGGGGGGAAAAAAAGGCACGAGCTGTCAGGCTGCAGCCGCTGCGGTGTTCTAAACTTTATATGTTAATAAAAAGTTCTAAAAAATAAAAACAGGGAGCGCTGGTCCTGCAGCCCACAGCCCACCAGGAAATCCACAAAACCTCACGCAGCCACGTAGGACCAGAGTTTAAATCGCTCGTGACAAATTCATTAATTTCTCATCATTTCAGTCATGGAGGAGGAAGCGATCACTTGACTTTTGGCAAAAAAACAAAAGAAAAGTCCAGATCAGCGATGAAGAAGGGGAATTTAATTCATTTGTGTAACATACAAAACAGTCCGGCGCCGGGCAGTTTATTGTGAGACAACGCGCCTCGCGTACGCCGTCGTAAAATTTGAGCTTTGCGCGTTCGTGCCCTGCGGGGCTACGCTTGTGCCTCTGCGTACGTACGGCGTACAGCGGCGTACTGCCTTACGCAGAGCTCTGCCGGGCCTTAAAAACAAAAGTGTTGCAATTATATTTTTGTTCAGTGTAGTTACCTTGCTGCTGTTAAAGTAGTTTTCCTAATATGTTTAGTTGGAACTTCTTACTTGAAGCTTTAAAAAGGGTCATGTGACCCCAAGATTGTAAAGTGATTCTTAGTGGAACTTTTAAAGGTGCAGTCTGCAGTTTCTGTAGTGCAGTCTGTAACTTTTCTAACAATATATTTCTTCACTCTGTCACTATCTACTGACAGACTGATATTAGACAAAGTAATCTCTGAAAAAAACTATAGTCCCCTTGCTTCTCTAAAAGCATTTCTAAAAAGCCACAGTGACCCGCCGTTAACCAGCCAATAAAAACAGAGTTTGTAACCAGCCAATAAAAACAGAGCTTGAATTTGAATCAGCCAATAAAAACAGAGCTTGAATTTGAATCAGCCAATAAAAACAGAGCTTGAATTTGAATCAGCCAATAAAAACAGAGCTTGAATTTGAATCAGCCAATAAAAACAGAGCTTGAATTTGAATTTCAGCAGAGCAAGGGGGAGCAGAGCCATATATGGCTCTGAGGGGGAGGGATCAGAATGCTTTGCCTGTTGAAAAATTTTCTAAGTGCTGCATTCTACAGAAACTGCAGACTGCACCTTTAAACACGCATCTAATGTGAAGAATCTGATTAGAAAGAAATTGTGTGTCAGCGCTGCTAAACAGAATATTATGACTTCGCTTCTGTGCCTTGTTCATTTTTTTTACACACCTTACATAAAAATTAAAAAACATCCATGCAATAACATGAAATACTGATAAGCAGTATTATGCACACAGATCATCAGTAAATAACATGCAGGAGCTCTTTAAAAAAAAAAGCTTTTTCTTTATTAACTTGTGTAAAGAAAAATCTCAGAGCTAAAAAACAAAACAGCAGCTTTACATATTTAGATATTTATTTAAATGCATCTAGTGTCAATTCACAATAATCAGCTGTTCTTATAATAATACATGCCGTTCATCTAGAGTCAGAAGCAAAACCAAAAATAAAAAATATTTGGATCTGCAGATCTACCTTGTGTTTATGTTAGGTTGACTTGATAATACTGTATTAGTTTTGTTCATGTAGCAGCAAGCTAAAGACAAGTAGGAGTTCAGTTGTACAGTAAGCATAATAATTCAAAATGGCCATTTAAAAAAAGTTAAGCCTGGTCCTCTGGACATTCAAAAAACAAAAAAAATTGTAGTTGGCAGCACAGAACACCACATACAGAACACCATGGACTTTGTGGAGGGATGTCATCATGGAGACTGATGAAACAATGGTCTCTTTTGATGTCACATCACTCTTTACGTGCATTCCTGTTGATGAAGCAGTAGAGGTGGTCTGTTTAAGGTTAAAATCAGACACCACTCTGAGCAACAGGACCACACTTTCCACAGAACAACTGTGTCAACTCTTGAAACTGTGCCTGCAGTCAACCTACTTCACATATGGGGAGCAATATTATAGGCAGAAACATGGGTGTGCTATGGGGTCTCCAGTTTCTCCTATTGTTGCCAACCTGTACATGGAGGAGGTAGAAAAGAGAGCTTTGACATCCTTTTCAGGGAGACCACCAAGTCATTGGTTCAGGTATGTTGACGACACCTGGGTTAAAATTAAATCTCAGGAAGTCCAACATTTCACTGATCACATCAACTCTGTGGATAAATATATCAAGTTCACACGAGAAGATGTAAAAAATGGCAGGTTGGCTTTCTTGGACTGTGAGGTCTCAGTTTCTGATAGAGGAAATTTGCAAACTGAGGTGTACCGCAAACCCACCCACACAGACCAGTATTTACAGTTTGACTCCCATCACCCTCTGGAGCACAAGTTAGGAGTCATCAGGACTCTGTACCACAGAGCAGACAGCGTCCCCACTAACTCAGCAGCCAGACAGAAGGAGAAATCACACACAAAACAGGCTCTAGAGAAATGTGGATATCCTAACTGGGCCTTCCTGAAAGCAGAGAAGAAACCCAAACAGGACTCCAGCCAGCCATCAGGTGAAAAGAAGGAACCCAGACCCAGACCAGTGGTCATTCCGTATGTTGCGGGAGTTTCAGAGACATTGAGACGTTTATTTTCTAAACACAACGTCCCAGTGGCTTTTAAACCCCAAAATACATTACGGCAAAGACTGGTTCATCCCAAAGATCCAGTCCCCCGGCACAAACAGAGTAATATTGTGTATGCTGTTCAGTGTCAGGAGGGCTGTGATCAGTCTTATATCGGGGAAACTAAACAGCCACTGGCCAAAAGGATGGCCCAGCACAGAAGATCAACATCATCAGGTCAGGACTCTGCGGTCTACACTCATCTCCAGGTCAGAGGTCACTCTTTCAGGGATGAAGATGTTCACATCCTTGATAGAGAGGAACAATGGTTTGAGAGAGGAGTAAAGGAGGCCATCTTTGTGAAAAGAAACCGTCCATCATTAAACAGAGGTGGAGGCCTCCGGGTTCAACTGTCCCCCTCTTACAATGCTGTTATTGCTAGTATCACTCAGCCCTCTGTGAATAGCAAACAACCATCAGGGTGCTAACGATCCATCGTTAGGCTGATGGTCCTCCTTGATCATGTGAGCAGCTGGTTTTGACTATCAGCAGCAAACTGGTTGATCCACTGTGAGAAGGTGCTATTTATGAGACTGAGCTGAAAACAGCATCTCAGACTGAGGAAGTGTTTCGGAGGAAAGACGAAACGTTTCTACTTTTTTTTGTTTTTTGTTTTTTGTTTTTTGAATGTCCAGAGGACCAGACTTCACTTTCTTAGATTTTTCTACCTGGATTATTGAGCATGCATCAGCATATCAAAATGACCATATTTTAACACTTTCACCGATCAAATTTTACAAGCAAAACTAAAGGGCAACCAGCACTCAGCCATGAGGAACACCAAATCAGAACTGAAGCTGAACTGAGTTTTATCTGAGTTTGAGAATGAACTTTCTTGAGTTTTATCTGGTTTACCAATTCCTCTGAAATGTGAATAATCTGTGGAGTTAGTTACCTGTAACCACAAGCTCCATTTATACAGTTAAGATACACAGCAAACACAAACAGACAATAAATTTCAGCTACACACAGCTAACATCCAACTTTGCTAACATGCTAACATTTTAACTCTTGAGTCCCATTCGATTTATTCGATTTATTTTGTTATTGATCCATTTTACTTTAACTCTGGAGAAGAACTGAGGGCTTTGACTGGTGGAGGCATCCAGCAGACGGTTCTCCTCCACGCTGCGCCTAATGGAGCGGATGTCAGCAGACGATAATCCGGCTTTTAGGGACAGCAATGCAGACACGTGAAGGCCACTGAAGAGACAACACACAAGCAATCAAATAATCAGCCAAACAACTGAATAGTTAAAGAAAATATTCTTGACAGGAATGTTAAATAAAACTAAACGTATTTCTTACAGATGCATCTACCACCAGACTCTGAATGTTTCATTTACTTCAAAGTCACAAAGGAAGGTGAATGCACCACGGAGGAATAAGAAACCCTGAATTAAGGATCAGCCATCAGGGACTGAACAAAAGGCCTCCACCTGTGACTGTTACCCAAAGGGTGTACGCTAATTAAACATGTGTGTATAATGATCATTTTTACCAAACCACCACTGCTGTCTGCCGACTGGACACGTTTCATTACTGCCACAACTGCTGCATAAAGACCATTGTTTGAATTTCCTACACCTGCTTGTGGGCAGTTCATGGTAATTATCTAAAATGCATTTATCTTCTGTTGTTTTTGAGGCTGATGTGTGGCCCAATAGACATTTAGTCTTTCGACTGCACACACAAACTTGTGTGTTATCTGAATTAGGCTGGAAACGATTTTGGAGTGAAATAAAACTCCAGGAATCAAAAACAACGATAGAGACTTTCTCAAAGGTGAGTCAAAACCCTGTAACGGCTGCACCAGTGAGAAACAGGGACACACATGTTTAACATACAATGCACTTTGAAATGTGGCGGGAGAGGAGCTCAACAAGCTGCATGTCGATTAAAGATGAGATTGGTTATGTGGATTAATGATGTAAATTTATGTTAAATACCACTACGATCACAGTCAGTTCGCCCATTTTCTGGGCGATCAAACTAAAGAACTACCCTGATGCATGCTCAATAATCCAGTGTTATGTATCCTGAAGGGATTAAATGAAAAAAAAAAAGTTTAAACCTCAGTTTAGGTCACCTGAAGTCTGCAGCCTCCTGCTGCACTTTTTTTACTCGGCTAATCCGGTGCTGTTGACAAACAGGGTGCCGGCGGAAATTGTACTACTGTTAGTCGAAGACGCCGAGGAGGAAAACGTGTCAGGAGACAGAGGGAGAGGAGGAAAGTGAAGAATGTAGGACTGAGGGTTGCAACTCTAAATGTGGGGACAATGACAGGCAAAGGTAGAGAGCTGGCTGACATGATGCAGAGAAGAAAGGTAGATGTTTTATGTGTCCAAGAGACCAAGTGGAAGGGCAGCAAGGCTCGCAGTATTGGAGCAGGGTTCAAACTGTTTTACCATGGTGTGGATAGAAAGAGAAATGGAGTAGGGGTGGTCCTGAAGGAGGAGTTGGCAAAGAATGTAGTAGAGGTGAAGAGAGTGTCAGATAGGGTGATGTGTCTGAAGGTAGAAGTAGAAGGTCTGATGCTAAACATAGTCAGTGGTTATGCTCCACAGGTTGGATGTGATGGGGAGGAGAAAGATACATTTTGGAAAGATTTGGATGAAGTGATAGAGAGTATTCCCAGGGAGGAAAGAGTGGTGATTGGAGCAGACCTGAATGGACATGTTGGTGAAGGAAACAGAGGGGATGAGGAAGTGATGGGTAGGTTTGGTGTCAAGGAAAGAAACCAGGAAGGACAGATGGTGGTGGATTTTGCCAAGAGAATGGAAATGGCTATAGTCAATACCTATTTCCAAAAGAGGGAGGAACATAGAGTGACCTATAAGAGTGGAGGAAGGAGTACACAAGTCGACTACATTCTGTGTAGAAGAGGAAACCTGAGAGAGATTGGAGACTGTAAAGTTGTAGCAGGGGAGAGCGTGGCCAAACAGCATCGGATGGTTGTGTGTAGAATGACTGTTGTTGCGAAGAAGAGAAAAAGAGTAAAACCAGAGAAGAAGACCAAATGGTGGAAGCTAAAGAAGGAAGAATGTTGTGAGAAATTCAGAGACGAGCTGTTAAAGGCTCTGGGTGGTAAGAAAGAGCTTCCAAGTGACTGGGCTACTACAGCAACAGTAATTAGAGAGACAGGTAGGAAGGTACTTGGTGTGTCATCTGGACAGAGAATGGATGATAAGGAAACCTGGTGGTGGAATAGTGAAGTGCAGGACGCCATTCAAAGAAAGAGATTAGCCAAGAAGAAATATGACAGTGAGAGGACTGAAGAGAGGAGACAGGAATATAAGGAGATGGGACATAGAGCAAAGAGGGAAGTAGCTAAGGCAAAGCAGAGGGCGTACAATGAGTTATATGGGAGACTGGACACTAAAGAGGGCGAGAAGGACTTGTACCGATTGGCAAGACAGAGGGATCAGGCTGGAAAGGATGTGCAACAGGTTAGGCTTATTAAAGATGGGAATGGGAATGTTCTAACAAGTGAGGAGAGTGTGATGGGAAGATGGAAGGATTACTTTGAGGAGCTAATGAATGAAGAGAATGAAAGAGAAAGAAGAGTGGAGGTAATAGAAACTGTGGACCAGGAAGTGGGAAAGATTAGTGAGGGTGAAGTCCGGAAAGCTCTGAAAAGAATGAAGAAGGGGAAGGCAGTAGGACCTGATGACATACCAGTGGAGGTTTGGAAATGTCTTGGAGAGATGGCAGTGAGGTTTTTGACTCAAATATTTAATGGAATATTTGAGGGTGAGAAAATGCCTGAAGAATGGAGAAGAAGTGTGCTGGTTCCCATTTTTAAGAACAAGGGTGATGTACAGAGTTGTAGCAACTACAGGGGAATTAAGTTGATGAGCCACACAATGAAGATCTGGGAGAGAGTTGTGGAAGCAAGACTTAGACAAGAGGTGACTATCTGTGAGCAGCAGTATGGTTTCATGCCAAGAAAGAGCACCACAGATGCATCTTTGCTTTGAGGATGTTGATAGAGAAGTACAGAGAGGGTCAGAAAGAACTCCATTGTGTGTTTGTGGATTTAGAAAAAGCATATGACAGGGTACCAAGAGAAGAGGTGTGGTATTGCATGAGGAAATCTGGAGTGGCAGAAAAGTATGTTAGATTGGTACAGGACATGTATGAGGACAGCAGGACAGTGGTGAGATGTGCTGTGGGTGTGACAGATAGCTTCAAGGTGGAGGTGGGATTGCATCAAGGATCGGCTCTGAGCCCCTTCTTGTTTGCTCTGGTGATGGACCGACTAACAGATGAGGTCAGGCAGGAATCCCCATGGACTATGATGTTTGCAGATGACATTGTGATCTGTGGTGAGAACAGGGAACAAGTGGAAGAGAACTTGGAGAGGTGGAGGTATGCTCTTGAAAGAAGAGGAATGAAAGTCAGCCGTAGTAAGACAGAGTACATGTGTGTGAATGAGAGGGAGGCCAGTGGAACAGTGAGGCTACAAGGAGCAGAGGTCACAAAGGTGCAGGACTTCAAGTACTTGGGGTCCACTGTCCAGGAAAATGGGGAATGTGGTAAAGAGGTGAAAAAGAGAGTCCAGGCAGGATGGAGCGGATGGAGAAAAGTTTCAGGAGTGATTTGTGACAAAAAGGTGTCAGCAAAGGTCAAAGGAAAAGTTTACAAGACAGTGGTGAGACCAGCTATGTTGTATGGTCTGGAGACAGAGACATGACAAAAAGACAGGAGAAAGAACTGGAAGTAGCAGAAATGAAGATGCTGAGGTTCTCCTTAGGAGTGACAAGGATGGATAAGATCAGGAATGAGATCATCAGAGGTACAGCACATGTTGAACAACTGGGAGATAAAGTTAGGGAGGCCAGACTGAGATGGTTTGGACATGTCCAGAGGAGGGACAGTGGGTATATTGGTAGAAGGATGTTAGAAATGCAGCTGCCAGGAAAAAGACAAAGAGGGAGACCAAAGAGGAGATATATGGATGCAGTTAGAGAGGACATGGAGGTAGTTGGAGTGAGGACAGAGGATGCAGAGGACAGAGTGAGGTGGAGGAGGATGACTCGCTGTGGCGACCCCTGAAAAGGGAAAAGCCGAAAGAAGAAGAAGAAGAAGAATCAGGCTTGATTTGCTGAGCTGCAAACACCTGCTGACTCTCTCTCTTTTATAAGCCCTGGGCCAAAGCCAGAACAGTGTGGAGGTTTTGGACAGTGTGGAGGTTATGTGATGGCCAACTAAGGTTGGTGGATTCAAGCAGGAGCTTGTTGGAGCAACTTGAGAGCCTTTTTGGAAGGTTAACCAAGTTTATTGAAGGCAGCTGCAGGCTGCATATGTGTGTGTTCAGGAGTGTCCTTCACCCACCCTGACCACAGTGTGCTGAGCTTTCATGTGGAGGTTTGGATTGAGAGTACATTTGAGAGTACAGGTTGGTAAACTAAGCCTGCTGTGTACTTATTGTTGTTTGAACATTCATCAGGTGAACCTACTGATGTTTGTTTGTTGAACTGGGAGTTTCCTCCACCCTCCCTGGTTGTAGTGATCTCTCTTTTATTAGAGAGGTCGTTGGTGCTCTCATCTTTTGAGAGTGTTGGTTAGAGCACTAATGTGCTCTGGTTCTCTTGTTTAGAGGCTCGTGTGGACTCTAGTGTACCTAGAGTAGAGGACCTGAGCGGTTCCACTGCTGCCGAAGTCTTTAGTTTAGTAAATAAAATTCTTTTAAACCTTTTTCTTGTGTCCTGCGTCCTTTAAATGTGTTTTGATCCTCACCGGTCGTAACATCCAGGTAGAAAAATCTAAAAAACAGACTTAGCTCTGATACACTGTGAGAGGGTGCTATTTATAAGACTGGGCTGAATACAGCAGCTCAGACTGAGGGAAGTCTTTCGGACAAAAGACGAAACGTTTCTACAATTTTTTTGCTTTGTTTAGTTTTTTGAATGTCCAGAGGACCAGACTTCGCTTTTTTAGAGTAAAGAACTGTTCCAGAATTGTGCCGCTCAAGGTGGCTGCATGTTGGAGTAGCTATTATTTTAATCCTGAGATTTTGCTTTGGAAAAAATTAATTACTCTTTCTGGATGAAGATCTCTTTTTTCAGATGATTACTTCCTCTGGTATCAGATGCTGTGCAGCTGGAAGGATTTTTACTGAAACTTTGTTTTACTTTTGGACGTTATGATGTTTAACCATGATAACAAGGTGGTTTTCTACAACCGGGAGCAGCTGATTAACATCTCAAAAGCTTAAATAATACCTCAATTATAGCCCTAAATCCCAAAATGAGTTCAAAAGGAGGTGCCGTGGATGTATTGCCGTCTACCTGGAGGCGGTGCTCGAGTGCCTGACTGTTGAGATCTTGGAGGTAGTGGGAAACGCGGCTCGTGACAGCAGGAGGACCTGCAGTTAAGTCCGCGGTGACGAGGTGCTCAGCAGCTGCTGGGAGAAATGGCCATCACTCGGGGAGAATTTCTTCCGGGCATTTATGCAGTCCTGTTTCCCAAGAGGACCAAGAGATCTGCTGGGTCTGGGTGGATGGATCGGTATCTGCAGCCAGTTTCTTCAGACCTGCTGTGGGACGGACTGCTACAAGAGATCCTTCCTGCCCAAAGCCATCAGCATCCATACCAACTCTAATGAAGCCAAGATGAGCTACAACAACAATTAATTTCCATCCATTCTCTTCCGCTTATCCGGGGTCGGGTCGCGGGGGTAGCAGCCTAAGTAGGGAGGCCCAGACTTCCCTCTCCCCAGCCACTTGGAGCAGCTCCTCTGGGGGAATCCCAAGGCGTTCCCAGGCCAGCCGAGAAACATAGTCCCTCCAGCGTGTCCTGGGTCTTCCTCTGGGTCTCCTCCCGGTGGGACATGCCCGGAACACCTCACCAGGGAGGCGTCCAGGAGGCATCCTAACCAGATGCCCGAGCCACCTCAACTGGCTCCTCTCGATGTGGAGAAGCAGCGGCTCTACTCCGAGTCCCTCCCGGATGACTGAGCTTCTCACCCTATCTCTAAGGGAGAGTCCAGACACCCTGCGGAGAAAACTCATTTCAGCCGCTTGTATCCGAGATCTCGTTCTTTCGGTCACAACCCAAAGCTCATGACCATAGATGAGGGTGGGAACGTAGATCGATCGGTAAATTGAGAGCTTTGCCTTTCGACTCAGCTCTCTCTTCACCACGACAGACCGGTACAGCGCCCGCTTCACTGCGGACGCTGCACCTATCCGCCTATCGATCTCACGCTCCAGTTTTCCCTCATTCGTGAACAAGACCCCGAGATACTTAAACTCCTCCACTTGGGGCAGGACCTCATCCCCGACCCGGAGAGGGCATGCTACCCTTTTCCGGCTCAAGACCATGGCCTCGGATTTGGAGGAACTGATCCTCATCCCGGCCGCATCACACTCGGCTGCAAACCGCTCCAGCGAAAGCTGTAGATCACGATCTGATGAAGCCAATAGGACCACATCATCTGCAAAAAACAGAGAAGCGATTCTAAGGCCACCAAAACGGATCCTCTCAACACCTTGGCTGCGCCTAGAAATTCTGTCCATAAAAGTTATGAACAGAATCGGTGACAAAGGGCAACCTTGGCGGAGTCCAACTCTCACCGGAAACGAGCCTGACTTACTGCCGGCAATGCGGACCAAGCTCTGACACCGGTCGTACAGGGACCTAACAGCCCTTATCAAAGGGCCTGGTACCCCATACTCCCGGAGTACCCCCCACAGAACCCCCCGAGGGACGCGGTCGAATGCCTTCTCCAAGTCCTACAAAGCACATGTAAACTGGTTGGGCAAGTCAAGTCAAGTCAAGTCAAATTTATTTATATAGCACAGTTAGAACAGATAAACTGCTATCAAGGTGCTTCACACACACACACAACATAAAGAGGCTCAAAAAATTTACAGAACAGTATCACACATCAATACAGTAGTAACAATTCTGATATTAACAGCAGTAAAGTCTAATAAAAATGTATAGGAACAATATTAAAATGAAAACAGTAAAAACATATACACTACGTCAGCTCACACAGTATGAAACACCAGAGAGAACAGATGGGTTTTTAGCAGGGATTTGAACAAGTGAAGGGAGGAGGCCTGTCTAATGTTGAGGGGCAGGTTGTTCCAGAGTTTGGGGCCGGTGACTGAAAACGCCCGATCTCCTCGGAGCTTCAGATGTGTTTTTGGAACCACCAAGAGCATCTGATCAGATGATCTCAGGGCCCGCGGTGGAACATATGGTTCCAGCAGCTCAGAGAGGTAGAGGGGAGCGAGGCCATTCAGACATTTGTAGGTCAACAACAGGATTTTAAAGTCGACTCTAGTTCGCACGGGGAGCCAGTGCAGGGAGGAGAGAACAGGTGTAATGTGCTCAAACTTACGTGTACCGGTTAAAAGCCGAGCTGCTGCATTTTGCACGAGCTGGAGGCGTGAGAAGGAGGCCTGACTGATCCCAGCGTACAGTGCATTACAATAATCCAGGCGGGTTGTGATGAATGCATGGATTAGTGTCTCGAGATCAGGTCTGGACAGCACCGGCTTGAGCTTAGCAACCTGCCGCAGTTGGAAGAAACTCTTCTGGAGAACGGAGCTGATCTGTTTATCGAACTTAAGGTCCGAGTCAAAAACCATCCCAAGATTTTTTACGGAGTGTTTGAGGTACGGCTGGAGGGAGTCCAAGTTTATTTCATCAGAGGCGGCAGCTGAGCTAGGGCTGAAGATGATGACTTCAGTCTTCTGGTCATTAAAACTTAGGAAGTTTGAAGCCATCCAAGTCTTAATGTCGTCCAGACATTTTAGGAGAGAGTGGAGGGACCCTGTATTCGCTGGTTTCAGTGGCAGGTAGATCTGGCAATCATCTGCGTAACAATGGAATGATATTCCATGTTTTCAAACTCCCATGCACCCTCCAGGACCTGTTGAGGGTGTAGAGCTGGTCCAGTGTTCCACGACCAGGATGAAAACCACACTGCTCCTCCTGAATCCGAGGTTCGACTATCCGACGGACCCTCCTCTCCAGAACCCCTGAATAGACATTACCAGGGAGGCTTAAGAGTGTGATCCCTCTGTGGCATTACTCATGCCCTGAGAGCATGAATAAATTAAGTTTAACAACGCCACCCTGGGAATTTCACCCAGAGAGTACCTTATTACTTCAAGGCCACGCAGGTTCGCTTTG
>JBBPBX010018963.1:6444-43295 GCA_038048925.1 Garcialebias charrua
TGCCTATGTGCCAAACAGCAGTTCAGAGTATCCAGCCTTCTTGGAGTCCTTAGCGGGGGTGCTGAAAGGTACACCAGCTGGGTGGTTGTTGGGACAAGTAGCAATAAGTGGCTGGAAAAAGGAAATTGAGCATATAACAAACAGCTGGAAGACCAATTAACATTAATTAGGTCAATTGACAACATGATTGGTATAAAAAGAGCTTCTCAGAGTGTCAGTGTCTCTCAGAAGCCAAGATGGTAAGAGGATCACCAATTCCACCATTGTTGTGCAGAAAGATAGTGCAGCAATACCAGAATGGTGTTACCCAGCGTAAAATAGCAAAGACTTTTAAGTTATCATCATCAACCGTGCATAACATCATCAAAAGATTCAGAGAATCTGGAACAATCGCTGTGCGTAAGGGTCAAGGCCGTAAAACTCTACTGGATGCTCGTGATCTCCGGGCCCTTAAACGTCACTGCACCTCAAACAGGAATGCCACTGTCAAGGAAATAACAGAATGGGCTCAGGAATACTTCCAGAAAGCATTGTCAGTGAACACAATCCACCGTGCTGTGAGGCGGGGGACATTGAGTCCGAGTGGGCCATGTTCCGCGCCTCTATTGTCGAGGCAGCTTATTGGAGCTGTGGCCGCAAGGTTGTTGGTGCCTGTCGTGGTGGCAACCCTCGAACCCGGTGGTGGACACCGGCAGTGAGGGATGCTGTCAAGCTGAAGAAGGAGTCCTATTGGGCCTTTTTGGCCTGTGGGACCCCGGAAGCAGCTGATAGGTACCGGCAGTCCAAGCGGCATGCGGCTCGGGTGGTTGCTGAGGCAAAAACTCGGGCGTGGGAGGAGTTCGGAGAGGCCATGGAGAATGACTTCCGTACGGCTTCGAGGCGATTCTGGTCCACCATCCGGCGTCTCAGGGGGGGAAAGAGGTACGCGACCAACACCATTTATGGTGGAGGTGGCGTGCTGCTGACCTCAACTCGGGATGTTGTGAGTCGGTGGGCGGAATACTTCGAAGACCTCCTCAATCCTACTGGCACGTCTTCCACTGAGGAAGCGGAGCCTGGGGACTTTGGGTCGGGTTCTCCGATCTCTGGTGCTGAGGTCGCCGAGGTGGTTAAAAAGCTCCGCGGTGGCAAGGCTCCGGGGGTGGATGAGATTCGCCCGGAGTTCCTTAGGGCTCTGGATGTTGTAGGGTTGTGTTGGCTTACGCGACTCTGCAATATCGCGTGGACATCGGGGGCAGTTCCCTTGGATTGGCAGACTGGGGTGGTGGTTCCCCTATTCAAAAAGGGGGACCGTAGGGTGTGTTCCAACTATAGGGGGATCACACTCTTAAGCCTCCCTGGTAAGGTCTATTCAGGGGTTCTGGAGAGGAGGGTCCGTCGGATAGTCGAACCTCGGATTCAGGAGGAGCAGTGTGGTTTTCGTCCTGGTCGTGGAACACTGGACCAGCTCTACACCCTCAACAGGGTCCTGGAGGGTGCGTGGGAGTTTGCCCAACCAGTTTACATGTGCTTTGTGGACTTGGAGAAGGCATTCGACCGCGTCCCTCGGGGGGTTCTGTGGGGGGTACTCCGGGAGTATGGGGTACCAGGCCCTTTGATAAGGGCTGTTAGGTCCCTGTACGACCGGTGTCAGAGCTTGGTCCGCATTGCCGGCAGTAAGTCAGGCTCGTTTCCGGTGAGAGTTGGACTCCGCCAAGGTTGCCCTTTGTCACCGATTCTGTTCATAACTTTTATGGACAGAATTTCTAGGCGCAGCCAAGGTGTTGAGAGGATCCGTTTTGGTGACCTTAGAATCGCTTCTCTGTTTTTTGCAGATGATGTGGTCCTACTGGCTTCATCAGTTCGTGATTTACAACTTTCACTGGAGCGGTTTGCAGCCGAGTGTGATGCGGCCGGGATGAGGATCAGTTCCTCCAAATCCGAGGCCATGGTCTTGAGCCGGAAAAGGGTAGCATGCCCTCTCCGGGTCGGGGAGGAGGTCCTGCCCCAAGTGGAGGAGTTTAAGTATCTCGGGATCTTGTTCACGAATGAGGGAAAACTGGAGCGTGAGATCGATAGGCGGATAGGTGCAGCGTCCGCAGTGAAGCGGGCGCTGTACCGGTCTGTCGTGGTGAAGAGAGAGCTGAGTCAAAAGGCAAAGCTCTCAATTTACCGATCGATCTACGTTCCCACCCTCATCTATGGTCATGAGCTTTGGGTTATGACCGAAAGAACGAGATCTCGGATACAAGCGGCTGAAATGAGTTTTCTCCGCAGGGTGTCTGGACTCTCCCTTAGAGATAGGGTGAGAAGCTCAGTCATCCGGGAGGGACTCGGAGTAGAGCCGCTGCTTCTCCACATCGAGAGGAGCCAGTTGAGGTGGCTCGGGCATCTGGTTAGGATGCCTCCTGGACGCCTCCCTGGTGAGGTGTTCCGGGCATGTCCCACCGGGAGGAGACCCAGAGGAAGACCCAGGACGCGCTGGAGGGACTATGTTTCTCGGCTGGCCTGGGAACGCCTTGGGATTCCCCCGGAGGAGCTGCTCCAAGTGGCTGGGGAGAGGGAAGTCTGGGCCTCCCTACTTAGGCTGCTACCCCCGCGACCCGACCCCGGATAAGAGGAAGAAAATGGATGGATGGAATACATGCACAATTCAAAAAGAGAGGGAGAAAAATAATAACTACCATATTTTTCATCCTGTAAGTCACAGTTTTTGCATAATTTACATGCCTTGCAACTTATAGGCCGAAGTGACATATTTATAGATTTTTTCCCATATTTATAAACCACTTTTTGACTGAAATATGACCGTTTCATTCATTCTGACTGAAAAAAAAAAAATAAAAATAAAACTGCAGTGCCTGATGGCCCCATAGTAGTAATTGTATGGCATGCTGTTGGCTGTTGTATCATGTAATAGGAAAACGTGTCTATAATGACAAATTAAAAAATTTCAAGACAAAAACAACTGGACTTTATTTATTATACTATTTATAATAATAATTTTATTTAAAAGCGCCTTTCAAGACACCCAAGGACACTTAACAAACAAATACAGTTCAAACATTTTTAGTGACAAATTGAAATATAAAATACAAAATAATAAAAATACATTTAGTAAAGTTAACTATACTTCATACTTTGTTTTTTTTTTTTGCACTTTTTGTTTTGTTCTTGCACTTTTTTTAATTTACCATGTCCTGGATGACTGAGAATCTTCACCAGCTATTAATGACTCAATCGGCCTGCCAAACTTCACCGCCTTCTTTCTGCTCTGCTTGGACCCGTAAATCCAGCTGCACCACAGCAGCAAAATGCAGCTAATTTGACCGTTAAAGTGCATTTATTAAGAAATGAAAGACAGAAACAAACCTTTGCTATAATTTCGAGCTAACAAATAATTGTTTAGGTACTTTCCTTGTTAAAAGTCAGCGAAACGAGCCGGCCCCGCTCCTTTTTCCTGTTTCTCACCGCTGAGCGATCATGGAGGACACAGGCAGCAAAACTTTTTTTTTAAATAAAGCCGATTTAACCATTAAAGTACATTTATTAAGAAAACGTTAGACTGAGACACACCTTTTGCTATAATTTCGAGCTAACAAACAATTGTTTAGGTACATTTCGTGTTAAATGTCAGAGGATAAAGCCGTGATCCTTTCCTGCTTCTTTTTACAGACATGATACCAGCTGTAGGTGCGCGCACACACTGACTGACAATATGACGTCTTTGTTTTAGCTAAGGTCCTACTCGGAACATAAAATTAGAAAAGATAAATAAATTCACAGACTTTTTTTAGACGACAGAACGAGAAAAATATAGTTGTGTAGGTTTTAAAAAATTTACTACCTCGTCAGATGACGTTTATTACTTTTTAATACTTTTTAATGGCCTTAATTTGTGTTGATTTCATTTACTACCTTTTAATACCTTTTACAACCCCGCGGATACCCTGCAATTTGTTTAGTGTCCCAAACTTTTGGGAATCCGGTTTGTAGACCGATGATAGACTTCATAGTCGTGTCATCGGATTTGCGGCCGTTTGTTTTGAACACTCAGGTGAAGAGAGGAGCTGAGCTGTCAACTGATCACCACCTGGTAGTGAATTGGATCAGATGGTGGGGGAAGATGTCGGACAGACCCGGTAGACCCAAACGTGTAGTGAGGGTTTGCTGAGAACACCTGGCAGAAGAACTCCTCAGGAAGCGCTTCAACTCACACCTCCAGAAGAGCTTTAACTGCATCCCAGCTGAGGTGGGGGACATTGAGTCCGAGTGTCATGTTCCACAACTCAATTGTTCAAGTAGCTGCCTTGAGCTGTTGCCGCAAGGTTGTCGGTGCTTCTCGCGGTGGTCATCCTTGAACTCGGTAGTGAACACCCCGGGTTAGGGAGGCTGTCAAGCTGAAGAAGGAGTTCTATCGGGCCTTGTTAGCTGGTGGGTCTCCAGAGGTAGCTGAGGCGTACCAGAGGGCCAAGCTGTTCGCAGCCTTGGCTGTTGCCGAGGCAAAAGCTCGGATGTGGGAGGAGTTCGATGAGGCCTTGGATAACGACTCGAGGTTGGCTCAGGAGATTCTGGCAAACCACATCAGACAGATGAGTGGAAAGCAGCATTTTACTAACACTGTGTTCAGTGAAGGTGGACTGCTGTTGACCTCAACCAGTGATGTCGTAGAGAGGTGGAAGGAATACTTCTCAGACCTTCTCAATCCCACATGTTTACAGTCCTCTGGTCTTATTTGGAAACAGGACGGTGACAGAGGAATTTGGTGGATTCAAGGGGTCAATGTGGCTCTTTTGTTACCAACTGTCTCAACAGTTATCCTTACCAGCTGTGCTTGCTGTCGAAGAAGCGGACGAGGAATAGCTTCTCTGCGGACCTGAACTGCATCTGCTCTCCGGCTCTGAGAACGTCCAATGGTGGCTTGGGAAGCTCCAGCCCTCTTTGCCGAAACGATGTCCTCCGAACTCGGGGGTCCATGATCTGTGAGGGCCACAACATGAAAAAGGGCAGATATTGAAGGACAGCCATTCAGCATAAAATATCTGGGCCGCCTGCAGCAAGAAAGTCCAGTATTCAGAGACACGAGCATGCACGGCCGAGGCGAGCATGAAACGCTCTTCACCAGCTACACACTAGAAAAAGCACCCAGGCACAAATCACAAGCTACAGAATGGAGAATGGTGAAGGGGCAGATGGGACATGAGACGTGGATAGGACTAACACTCACTCACCAGGGCAGGGAAGGAGGGATATCCACTACATTTAGCCCAAACTAGTTTAAGAGGCTCCAGAACAAATGAAGCAGCAGCGGTGGGATTCCACACCTCTACAGGAACAACGACAAGCAAGTTATGAAGGATTCACTGAAACAGAGAGCACAAACTGTCTGAAAACACGAGCACACACCAAGACTCAGAGCAGAAACAGACTAACCCACATCCACTCTGTCAACGCCATCGATTCTTTACCGGTTCACCAAGCCCATCAGCAGATGATGGTGAGCATGTTGACTGTGTGAGCTCCAGTATCTAACATTAAAGCACCATTTTTATTTATTAACCTTGATCTAATCAGACTTCACTAAGATCACAGATTTATTTTACTGATAGTAGACAACTATTATACAGCAATCTATGCTAAAGGCCTGGACAAGAAAGGAGCTTATTTTAAGTCTGACCTTGGTTTGTGATCTTGGAGCTGGGATGATAAAAAGTGTACATAACACTTTGTCTAGTGATGATGCAGATGTATTTGAAATTGCATTAAATTACCTTTAGCAGGTTAGAGAAAGTTTACAGATGGAGACCATAACACGAAGAACCAAAATTTGTTTCATAAGCCTGAAAAACACTAAAAAGGTGGCACTCCATGAAATCCATCAATCATCAGTTTTGCCTGGATGAAGGTTGTTGCTTCTTTCTCCATACTTTTGATGTGACAACAGACTGACTCTTGATAACCGTTAGACAGAACCAATTATAAATAGACAAATTGCATTTCCTGCAAAATTGCAGTGTGAAAGCTTAACGCTGAAGAACTTGCTGAAAAACAGCTGAAGTTAAATAAAACATGCTGAAATGTAGCTGAAAAGGAAGAACAAGCCTAAGTTAGCAGAAGAAAGCAGCAAGAACACATATGCTGAATTAAGTTTAAATAAGCTGAAATGAACACAAAAAATAGGAAATCAGCTAAAAAAAGAAGAAGCTGAAATTAGCAAAAAATTGCTGAAAAGTAGATGAAATGCAGAAAGAAGTTTAAATTACCAGAAGGAAGTGGAGAGAGCACAACTGTGTCAAATTAGGCTGAAAGAAGCAGAAATGAGCACAAGAAAGTGGAAATTATCTGAATATAGCTGCAATTTGCAAAAAAAAAGCTGAAAAGTAGCTAAAATAGCAGAAAGACGTTTACATTGAATACTTAAATACTGCTCGTATTCACTGGTTAACTGGACATCATTAACCTCACACAGACTCTTCCACTGGTACATTTTCATCTTTAAATCCCTTCTTGGTCTGCTGCCTTCATACATCTCCTCCTACATGTCTCTGTGTGAGTGCAGCTACAGCGTGCGCTCTCAGGACATGATTACCTGCAGTGTTCCGTCAGTGAGGACTGAACTTGGAAAAAGGGCCTTCTCCTACTCTGCTCCTGCTTCATGGAATATCTTACAAAAAGATCTGAAGCTCTTGACCTGGACCTCTCTAAATGTCTTCAAACATCTGTTAAGTTCCTGCAAGAACCAACGCAGACATGTTCCTGTTTTTAGTTTCCTACACCTCCTTATAATCTAGCTGGGTTTTTTCTCCACTGTTGTCAACATTCTTTGTTAAAATCAGGTTTCTCCTGTAAAAGAGTCCCTGAGGCTCAATGGCATTCACCTGTAGAAATAAAGGGTGAATGAATGAATAAATTACCAGAACAAAGGGAAGTAAGTATGGAAGCGAATGTGTCTCAAATTTCAAATTAAAATAGATTAATAGAAATGCTTTTGATTTTCAAAATAAAGTTGCATGTTTTGACTCATCTATAAAAGTAAAAATCATCCAAACTGTATTTTCATTTTCTTCTCCAAGACTGCTCAGTATGTAAATTAATTAAAATGATAAATGGAATAATGTTTAATTTTCAAAATATGTCCCTGTAAAAAGTGACCAATTTCCTTTTGAAATTGATTTATGGATCACTTTTTGCAGGGGTGGGGCATGAAAACTAAAAAGCAGTTTCCTCTTAGTTTACTCTGTACAGTAGTTGTGTCACACAATGAGCAGTGTTGAGATAAAAACGAAAAGCATTTCTATCATCGGGTGTCTATCGTGACTATCGGGGCCGAGATGGTAGAGGCAGAGCAGCCGGCTCAGGACCAGAAGGTCCCAGGTTCAATCCCCCAGTCACTGCATACCTCGTTGTGTCCCTGGGCAAGACACTTAACCCCGAGTTGCTCCCAGTAGGACAGGCAGCGCTTTGCATGGCAGACTACCGCTACCGGTGTAGGAATCAATGGGTGGTTGTCTGTTACTGTGAAGCGCTTTGGGGTCCCTCATAGGGGGATGGAAAGCGCTATACTGTATAAGTAAGCTCCATTTACCATCAATTCATTTTAATTTGAAAATGGAGACACTTTCGCTTCCATAGTGAAAGCACATTTTTGCTGAATTAGGCTGAAAAAAGCTTGAGTGCAAAAAATGTGAAATTAACTGAAAAAGCTAAAATTAGCATAAACAGCTAAATAGCAGCTGGAATTAATTCATTCATTCAACCTTTATTTATACAGGTTAATCCCACTGAGCCTCGGAGACTCATTTACAAAAGAGTGATGACAACAGTGGATAACGACGACAACAATAGACAGTCAATAAAGAGGCATAAACAATATATAAGAGGGCTTAAAGTGAAAAAAATTCTGAGCCGGAAACTTTTTTTGTGGTGTTGATAGAATAAAATTGTAACATATTGCCAACGTTTATTAAAAATGCTCTCTGAAAAGTGCAAACAACTGTTTTTAACAACAAACAATTCAGCTTCAAGTAACAATGACTTACATGAGGTTTCAATGTATCTGAACTTAAGCAACGTAAAATATGTACCCCAGAGTACTGCCCTGCAGCACAAAAACTCCAAAAAGACTCCACCACATTGAACAGCCTGACCAACAGCTCTCCTTGTGTGAATAGAGCACGCTCTGCTCACCTCAAGCATCCTAACACCCCCACTCCGGTCGAGGCCCGGGTTAACAACGACCACCACCGGTGCTGTTGACAAACAGGGTGCCGGAGGAAATTGTACTACTGTTAGTCGAAGACCCCAAGGAGGGAAACGTGTCAGGAGACAGAGGGAGAGGAGGAAAGTGAAGAATGTAGGACTGAGGGTTGCAACTCTAAATGTGGGGACAATGACAGACAAAGGTAGAGAGCTGGCTGACATGATGCAGAGAAGAAAGGTAGATGTTTTATGTGTCCAAGAGACCAAGTGGAAGGGCAGCAAGGCTCGCAGCATTGGAGCAGGGTTCAAACTGTTTTACCATGGTGTGGATAGAAAGAGAAATGGAGTAGGGGTGGTCCTGAAGGAGGAGTTGGCAAAGAATGTAGTAGAGGTGAAGAGAGTGTCAGATAGGGTGATGTGTCTGAAGGTAGAAGTAGAAGGTCTGATGCTAAACATCGTCAGTGGTTATGCTCCACAGGTTGGATGTGATGGGGAGGAGAAAGATCTGGATGAAGTGATAGAGAGTATTCCCAGGGAGGAAAGAGTGGTGATTGGAGCAGACCTGAATGGACATGTTGGTGAAGGAAACAGAGGATGAGGAAGTGATGGGTAGGTTTGGTGTCAAGGAAAGAAACCAGGAAGGACAGATGGTGGTGGATTTTACCAAGAGAATGGAAATGGCTGTAGTCAATACCTATTTCCAAAAGAGGGAGGAACATAGAGTGACCTATAAGAGTGGAGGAAGGAGTACACAGGTCGACTACATTCTGTGTAGAAGAGGAAACCTGAGGGAGATTGGAGACTGTAAGGTTGTGGCAGGGGAGAGCGTGGCCAGACAGCATCGGATGGTTGTGTGTAGAATGACTGTTGTTGTGAAGAAGAGAAAAAGAGTAAAATCAGAGAAGAAGACCAAATGGTGGAAGCTAAAGAAGGAAGAATGTTGTGAGAAATTCAGAGACGAGCTGTTAAAGGCTCTGGGTGGTAAGAAAGAGCTTCCAAGTGACTGGGCTACTACAGCAACAGTAATTAGAGAGACAGGTAGGAAGGTACTTGGTGTGTCATCTGGACAGAGAATGGATGATAAGGAAACCTGGTGGTGGAATAGTGAAGTGCAGGACGCCATTCAAAGAAAGAGATTAGCCAAGAAGAAATATGACAGTGAGAGGACTGAAGAGAGGAGACAGGAATATAAGGAGATGGGACATAGAGCAAAGAGGGAAGTAGCTAAGGCAAAGCAGAGGGCGTACAATGAGTTGTATGGGAGACTGGACACTAAAGAGGGCGAGAAGGACTTGTACCGATTGGCAAGACAGAGGGATCAGGCTGGAAAGGATGTGCAGCAGGTTAGGCTTATTAAAGATGGGAATGGGAATGTTCTAACAAGTGAGGAGAGTGTGATGGGAAGATGGAAGGATTACTTTGAGGAGCTAATGAATGAAGAGAATGAAAGAGAAAGAAGAGTGGAGGTACATAGAAACTGTGGACCAGGAAGTGGGAAAGATTAGTGAGGGTGAAGTCCGGAAAGCTCTGAAAAGAATGAAGAAGGGGAAGGCAGTAGGACCTGATGACATACCAGTGGAGGTTTGGAAATGTCTTGGAGAGATGGCAGTGAGGTTTTTGACTCAAATATTTAATGGAATATTTGAGGGTGAGAAAATGCCTGAAGAATGGAGAAGAAGTGTGCTGGTTCCCATTTTTAAGAACAAGGGTGATGTACAGAGTTGTAGCAACTACAGGGGAATTAAGTTGATGAGCCACACAATGAAGATCTGGGAGAGAGTTGTGGAAGCAAGACTTAGACAAGAGGTGACTATCTGTGAGCAGCAGTATGGTTTCATGCCAAGAAAGAGCACCACAGATGCCATCTTTGCTTTGAGGATGTTGATAGAGAAGTACAGAGAGGGTCAGAAAGAACTCCATTGTGTGTTTGTGGATTTAGAAAAAGCATATGACAGGGTGCCAAGAGAAGAGGTGTGGTATTGCATGAGGAAATCTGGAGTGGCAGAAAAGTATGTTAGACTGGTACAGGACATGTATGAGGACAGCAGGACATGTATGAAGACAGCAGGACATGTATGAAGACAGCAGGACATGTATGAAGACAGCAGGACATGTATGAAGACAGCAGGACATGTATGAAGACAGCAGGACATGTATGAAGACAGCAGGACATGTATGAAGACAGCAGGACATGTATGAAGACAGCAGGACATGTATGAAGACAGCAGGACATGTATGAAGACAGCAGGACATGTATGAAGACAGCAGGACATGTATGAAGACAGCAGGACATGTATGAGGACAGCAGGACATGTATGAAGACAGCAGGACATGTATGAAGACAGCAGGACATGTATGAAGACAGCAGGACATGTATGAGGACAGCAGGACATGTATGAAGACAGCAGGACATGTATGAAGACAGCAGGACATGTATGAGGACAGCAGGACATGTATGAGGACAGCAGGACATGTATGAGGACAGCAGGACATGTATGAAGACAGCAGGACATGTATGAAGACAGCAGGACATGTATGAGGACAGCAGGACAGTGGTGAGATGTGCTGTAGGAGTGACAGATAGCTTCAAGGTGGAGGTGGGAGTGCATCAAGGATCGGCTCTGAGCCCCTTCTTGTTTGCTCTGGTGATGGACCGACTAACAGATGAGGTCAGGCAGGAATCCCCATGGACTATGATGTTTGCAGATGACATTGTGATATGTGGTGAGAACAGGGAACAGGTGGAAGAGAACTTGGAGAGGTGGAGGTATTCACTTGAAAGAAGAGGAATGAAAGTCAGCCGTAGTAAGACAGAGTACATGTGTGTGAATGAGAGGGAGGAGGTGGAACAGTGAGGCTACAAGGGTCAGAGGTCACAAAGGTGCAGGACTTCAAGTACTTGGGGTCCACTGTCCAGGAAAATGGGGAATGTGGTAAAGAGGTGAAGAAGAGAGTCCAGGCAGGATGGAGTGGATGGAGAAAAGTTTCAGGAGTTATTTGTGACAAAAAGGTGCCAGCAAAGGTCAAAGGTCAAAGTCCGGTAGGACTGGAAAGCACCTTGCATGGTAGTCTGCCGCTACCGGTTTATGAATGTGTGTAGCACTTTGAGATTTTCACTAATGAAAAGTGCGTTATAAATTGAATTCATTATTATTATTATTATTAAAGGAAAAGTTTACAAGACAGTGGTGAGACCAGCTATGTTGTATGGTCTGGAGACAGAGACATGGACAAAAAGACAGGAGACAGAACTGGAAGTGTCAGAAATGAAGATGTTGAGGTTCTCCTTAGGAGTGACAAGGATGGATAAGATCAGGAATGAGATCATCAGAGGTACAGCACATGTTGAACAACTGGGAGATAAAGTTAGAGAGGACACACTGAGATGGTTTGGACATGTCCAGAGGAGGGACAGTGGTTTGGACATGTCCAGAGGAGGGACAGTGGGTATATTGGTAGAAGGATGTTAGAAATGCAGCTGCAGGAAAAAGACAAAGAGGAGATATATGGATGCAGTTAGAGAGGACATGGAGGTAGTTGGAGTGAGGACAGAGGATGCAGAGGACAGAGTGAGGTGGAGGAGGATGACTCGCTGTGGAGACCCCTGAAAAGGGAAAAGCCGAAGGAAGAAGTGTTCTTCTATTAATCAAGCTGAATAGATTTGTTCACAAACAAATGCAAACAGCGCTGGGTGAACTAATATTTCATGGTAAATGTGTGTGTGTGTGTGTGGGGGGGGGGGGGTCCAAACAAATTTTTTTATGTGAGGGGGACATGTACCCTTCACATAATTGATGTGATGCTGCTTACTAGCATCACAGGCATGAAAAGAATTATGAAGTCAGCAGCAGTTCTGTAGATAGCATACATTTACATTGCGGTAATATAATAAAGAATTATTTAACAATGAATTGATCTTTAGTCTTTATCTTGCAGCTCTCAGCTGAATGCATGCAGCTCAAACATGAGTTTTCTTTAACTACAGACATTTTTTTATTTGAATTAGATGGTTTTAACCCTTTAACTTTATTTATTTATTCATATTCCTTAGAGGGAAAATCAACCATCTTATTTAAGCTGTCAGCATCAAATAAATACATCTAATTTAAATTATCCAAAAAAGCTAAGTCTGGTCCTCTGGACATTCAAAAAACAAAACAAAACAAAGCAAAAAAAAACTGTACTGTTTTTTGCTTTGTTTTGTTTTGTTTTTTGAATGTCCAGAGGACCAGACTTAGCTTTTTTGGATTTTTCTACCTGGATTATTGAGCATGCATCAGGCTAATTTAAATTAGTTTTATTTTAATGTTTGTTGGGTTTTTGTTTAAAATCTCTACATTATTATTTTTACTGACAAAATATTTATTTTACTGTAAAATAAATTTTTTAAAGTGTATTTTCCTCCATTAGTCCACTGTAAAATAAATTTTTTAAAGTGTATTTTCCTCCATTAGTCCACTGTAAAATAAATTTTTTAAAGTGTATTTTCCTCCATTAGTCCACTGTAAAATAAATTTTTTAAAGTGTATTTTCCTCCATTAGTCCACCCTCTGGGTCAACATCCAGATCCTCCTCTGTTCTGCAGAGCTCAGAACTGATGCTTGGTTCTGGACCCCTCCTCTGCTCTTCCTCTTCTAAAACAAATTATCTTCCTCGTCATCACCCACTTACTCACCCCACTGACTTTATTGTGCACTGAACTCCATTCAACTTCTGCGTCTTTTTCTTATTTTTCCTGTAGATTATTTGGTGTTTGACAAATAACTTGGAGCCTCGGTCAGAAAGGAGGGGGGAGAATGTTGATGTCTTCAGCGGAGTGTGTGTGTGGAATGGGAGCTGCAGCTTGTCGCTGTGACACGCTTGAGATTTGACTTTTTTCAGAAAAAAGACGTGTCATGGATTATTTATCATAACTCTAAGTTTACTTGGCCTAACAACGAGATTTGAAAACAGTTTAAAACCTGTAGTTTTGACACTAATTTAAAGGGAGTCGCTGAGATGCTGAGTCTTTCCTACTGAAATCAGTCATTTGACCCACGCGCTTCGATTCACTCCAAAGAGGACACATGGTTAGTCAAAGTAGGAGGCGCTGGACACTTGTGTAGGAGGAGAAATCACCTCCTGTTATGGAGGAGGCAGAGCGCCACATGTTTCTACAGTAAAACTATATTTTATACCGGCGTGATGAACTCCATCTTCTGCCTTGATTTGACTGTGAAGCCGTATACACACCTGCTTGCTTTTCTAAGACCCGACTTCCTGTTTGTAATTGTTCAAAACAACGTGAGCTTCAATGTGATTGGATGTAATCCCTGTCTATCAAACAAAGTTAAGCTGAAGAGGACCGGCAGGCTGTCTCCAAGCCGGAAATCTGGCCCCCAGCCGGAGCATTTTAAGCCCGGTGTATGTATCAAAGCATGCCTCTTCTTTCAGTGTCAAGTTTCAGTGATTGGCTGTAACAGGACACGTGGTTTCAGCACGCAGGCAGGTAAAACACAGACATACAGGTAGTCCCCGACTTACGAGCGCTCTGACCTACGAGGTTCCGGACTTACGAGCTGGCGAATTTTTGGAAAAAACGCAAAAAATACCGAGTTTTTCTGTGTTTTTTCACCACAGTTCGTTAGCTAAACATGTGGACACACGTTTCCGATCATTTTTATGCACTCGTAAGCAGTTTTTCGATGAAAAACGAGTGTTTGTAGTCGCGCTAGCAAAACCGTTCCAACTTACGAGCGAAATTCCGGACTTACGAGACACGTGGCGGCCGTTCCAAGTTACGAATTTTCGCTTTACGAGCGCCTCGGAGGAACGGAACTTGCTCGTAAGTCGGGGACTACCTATATGTGGTTACGCCCACAGACGGGGTTTATGTTTATCAGTGTTGTGTGAACTAGTGTGCAGCGCGTGTGGCGTCGAATCGCTTCAATTTACGAGTGGAAAGTTTTTTTTTTTTCATTATTTAGCAACACCGTCTTGTGCTGTGGTTAGCTTAGCATCTCGCTAACGCGACAACGGCCTCCTCACGGTCTCGCACGGCCCACCGGGACCGGCGGGGAGACCGTCCCAGTGGGAGAAGGAGGACGGGAGCCAAGTCGTGCGGGCGACGCGTCGGTCCCATGGGACGTGCCCCCGCGGCCGCGACGGATCCACGCCGTCCGACCTGAGCTCGACGGACCCTCCGCTCCAGATGCTAACAACATGCTAACTTCCAACACGGTAACACTCAAAGTGCTGGTTCTGGTCCGTGTTCAGCCTGGACTGTTTGTGCTGGCTGTGTGTTATTTTAGTTAAACCTTTTTTTAGCTGGTTAGATATGATTGAGACAGTTTACACATCTTTTTTGGATTTAAAGCTGTGAAGCTCTGCGCTGTGAAGCCGGTGTGCGCTCCTCGTAGTAATTAAATAATTAATGATATCAGAGTAACTACTTTGTGACAAGTTGTCCGATTCGTCTGCCATGATTTCTTTCTCAAACTCATTTAACTCCGACCACTGCCATTTTGCTCTTGTTCCTTGGTGAAGCTGTGGTAGCTCGTGTTTTTTTCCGTATAATTTGCTCTGGTTGTTCGCGTCTGCCCCTCCCTGGGCTGCCACCTTACCGTGGTGGAGGGGTTTGAGTGTCCCAATGATCCTAGGAGCTATGCTGTCAGGGGCTTTATGCCCCTAGTAGGGTCACCCAAGGCAGACAGGTCCTAGGTGAGGGACGAGACAAAGCGCAGCCCACAAGACCCCTTATGATGAGTAATATAAATGGAAACAATGTTCCCTCGCCCGGACGCGGGTCACCGGGGCCCCACTCTGGAGCCAGGCCCGGAGGAGGGGCACGTTGGCGAGCGCCTGGTGGCCGGGCTTTCACCCATGGAGCTCGGCCGGGCACAGCCCGAAGAGGAGACGTGGGTCCCCCTTCCCATGGGCTCACCACCTGTGGGAGGGGCCAAAGGGGTCGGGTGCATTGTGGAATGGGTGGTGGCCGAGGGCGGGGACCCTGGCGGTCTGATACTCGGCTACAGAAGCTGGCCATTGGGACATGGAATGTCACCTCTCTGGTGGGGAAGGAGCCTGAGCTAGTGTGTGAGGTTGAGAGGTTCCGACTAGAAATAGTCGGACTCACCTCAACGCATGGCTCTGGCTCTGGAACCAGTTTCCTTGAGAGGGGTTGGACACTCTTCCACTCTGGAGTTGCCCCTGGTGAGAGGCGCCGAGCAGGAGTGGGCATACTTGTTGCCCCCCATCTTGGTGCCTGTACGTTGGGGTTCACCCCGGTGAACGAGAGGGTAGCCTCCCTTCGCCTACGTGTGGGGGGACGGGCTCTGACTGTTGTTTGTGCCTATGCGCCAAACGGCAGCGCAGATTACCCACCCTTTTTGGAGTCCTTGGAGGGGGTATTGGAGGGTGCGCCTCCTGGGGACTCCCTTGTTCTGCTGGGGGACTTCAACGCTCACGTGGGCAATGACAGTGAGACCTGGAGGGGTGTGGTTGGGAGGAACGGCCCCCCTGATCTGAACCCGAGTGGTGTTCTGTTGTTGGACTTCTGTGCTCGTCATGGATTGTCCATAACGAACACCATGTTCAGGCATAAGGGTGTCCATATGTGCTCTTGGCACCAGGACACCCTAGGTCGTAGTTCAATGATCGACTTTGTTGTCGTCTCATCTGATCTGCGGCCGCATGTCCTGGACACTCGGGTGAAGAGAGGGGCGGAGCTGTCAACTGACCACTACCTGGTGGTGAGTTGGCTCCGATGGTGGGGGAGGATGCCGGTCAGACCTGGCAGACCCAAACGTATTGTGAGGGTCTGCTGGGAACGTCTGGCAGAGTCTCCCGTAAGACGGAGCTTTAACTCCCACCTCCGGGAGAGCTTTGAACACGTTCCGAGGGAGGCGGGGGACATTGAGCCCGAGTGGACCATGTTTCGCGCCTCTATTGTCGAGGCAGCTTATCGGAGTTGTGGCCGCAAGGTTGTTGGTGCCTGTCGTGGTGGCAACCCTCGAACCCGGTGGTGGACACCGGCGGTGAGGGATGCTGTCAAGCTGAAGAAGGAGTCCTATTGGGCCTTTTTGGCCTGTGGGACCCCGGAAGCAGCAGATAGGTACCGGCAGTCCAAGCGGCATGCGGCTCGGGTGGTTGCTGAGGCAAAAACTCGGGCGTGGGAGGAGTTCGGAGAGGCCATGGAGAATGACTTCCGTACGGCTTCGAGGCGATTCTGGTCCACCATCCGGCGTCTCAGGGGGGGAAAGCGGTACGCGACCAACACCATTTATGGTGGGGATGGCGTGCTGTTGACCTCAACTCGGGATGTTGTGAGTCGGTGGGCGGAATACTTCGAAGACCTCCTCAATCCTACTGGCACGTCTTCCACTGAGGAAGCGGAGCCTGGGGACTTTGGGTCGGGCTCTCCAATCTCTGGTGCTGAGGTCGCCAAGGTGGTTAAAAAGCTCCGCGGTGGCAAGGCTCCGGGGGTGGATGAGATTCGTCCTGAGTTCCTTAGGGCTCTGGATGTTGTGGGGTTGTGTTGGCTTACGCGACTCTGCAATATCGCGTGGACATCGGGGGCAGTTCCCTTGGATTGGCAGACTGGGGTGGTGGTTCCCCTATTCAAAAAGGGGGACCGTAGGGTGTGTTCCAACTATAGAGGGATCACACTCTTAAGCCTCCCTGGTAAGGTCTATTCAGGGGTTCTGGAGAGGAGGGTCCGTCGGATAGTCGAACCTCGGATTCAGGAGGAGCAGTGTGGTTTTCGTCCTGGTCGTGGAACACTAGACCAGCTCTACACCCTCAACAGGGTCCTGGAGGGTGCGTGGGAGTTTGCCCAACCAGTTTACATGTGCTTTGTAGACTTGGAAAAGGCATTCGACCGCGTCCCTCGGGGGGTTCTGTGGCGGGTACTCCGGGAGTATGGGGTACCAGGCCCTTTGATATGGGCTGTTAGGTCCCTGTACGACCGGTGTCAGAGCTTGGTCCGCATCGCTGGCAGTAAGTCAGGCTCGTTTCCGGTGAGAGTTGGACTCCGCCAAGGTTGCCCTTTGTCACCGATTCTGTTTATAACTTTTATGGACAGAATTTCTAGGCGCAGCCAAGGTGTTGAGAGGATCCGTTTTGGTGGCCTTAGAATCGCTTCTCTGTTTTTTGCAGATGATGTGGTCCTATTGGCTTCATCAGCTCGTGATCTACAGCTTTCGCTGGAGCGGTTTGCAGCTGAATGTGATGCGGCCGGGATGAGGATCAGTTCCTCCAAATCCGAGGCCATGGTCTTGAGCCGGAAAAGGGTAGCGTGCCCTCTCCGGGTCGGGGAGGAGGTCCTGCCCCAAGTGGAGGAGTTTAAGTATCTCGGGATCTTGTTCACGAATGAGGGAAAACTGGAGCGTGAGATCGATAGGCGGATAGGTGCAGCGTCCGCAGTGAAGCGGGCGCTGTACCGGTCTGTCGTGGTGAAGAGAGAGCTGAGTCAAAAGGCAAAGCTCTCAATTTACCGATCGATCTACGTTCCCACCCTCATCTATGGTCATGAGCTTTGGGTTATGACCGAAAGAACAAGATCTCGGATACAAGCGGCTGAAATGAGTTTTCTCCGCAGGGTGGCTGGACTCTCCCTTAGAGATAGGGTGAGAAGCTCAGTCATCCGGGAGGGACTCGGAGTAGAGCCGCTGCTTCTCCACATCGAGAGGAGCCAGTTGAGGTGGCTCGGGCATCTGGTTAGGATGCCTCCTGGACGCCTCCCTGGTGAGGTGTTCCGGGCATGTCCCACCGGGAGGAGACCCAGAGGAAGACCCAGGATACGCTGGAGGGACTATGTTTCTCGGCTGGCCTGGGAACGCCTTGGGATTCCCCCAGAGGAGCTGCTCCAAGTGGCTGGGGAGAGGGAAGTCTGGGCCTCCCTACTTAGGCTGCTACCCCCGCGACCCGACCCCGGATAAGCGGAAGAAAATGGATGGATGGATGGATGGATGTTCGCGTCTGCTTGTTCGCCATCTTGCTAGACTTTTCCGCCTTTAGATGTGGTGCGGAATCCGGTATTGCGCAATACTGGGGGCGTGTCTGGGAACTATGTATTGACATTTCTGTAATTAGTTTACATTTTATTTCCTTGTTTATAAATAAAGCTACACCACCACCTCTTTTATTTTTTCTATTCATATGATATAATTCATATCCTTCAATATATGTGTTATGTATATTATCATCGTGAAGCCATGTCTCAGATAGTGCAATTATTTTAAAGGTTTTATTAATTTTTTTTAGGTCATCGAGTAAGTGAGTTAAATTTGCATTTATACTTCTACAGTTTAGGTGTATAATAGAAAGATCTTCATCAGTCATGTTTACGTCATTTAACTGTTCAATATTGTAGTAATTACTGTTGTTGTTTGTTGGAAAAAAAATTATGATCTATCTCTTCGTCAACATTGTATATTTTAGAATCAGAATCATCATACATCATGATGAATCATAGTATTCATTCAAGTTATCGTACACTTTGAAAAAAAAAAACTATTATTGAGCATGTGTTTTACTCATTTAAATTTTTCCAGTTCCTTGATATCTTGTATCAGTTTTGCAGACGATCCTTCCTTCACTCTAATCCAGATTTTTCCATTCCTTGTCCATGTAGATATAATCTTTCCCTGTTTCCTGAGTAACCTTGCCCCGCTCGCGATTATACCATTTTTTTTGGTCAAGTGTTCATTTATATAAACATTTGTTCCACTCAGTTTTTTTGCTTGCATGAGTACAGTATTTCTTGATTTTCTGCTGATGAATTTTACAACAACTGGATTGAATTTATCTGATTTGCTTGGTAATGTGTGGCACTGAGAAATATCTTGATGATTTATGTCTATTTTTTTGTCTTGTAGAAACGATACCACTAGTTCTTCTAAAGTTTTCTGTTCCTGTGTTGATGCATTCACAGAAATTTCTCCATCAGAAGTGGTCTTTGACTTTAAACGATTTTTTGTTTCCAAACCAGTGATAACGAGATTATCCAGCCTAGAGTTCTGCCCTCTCCGGGTCGGGGAGGAGGTCCTGCCCCAAGTGGAGGAGTTTAAGTATCTCGGGATCTTGTTCACGAATGAGGGAAAACTGGAGCGTGAGATCGATAGGCGGATAGGTGCAGCGTCCGCAGTGAAGCGGGCGCTGTACCGGTCTGTCGTGGTGAAGAGAGAGCTGAGTCAAAAGGCAAAGCTCTCAATTTACCGATCGATCTACGTTCCCACCCTCATCTATGGTCATGAGCTTTGGGTTATGACCGAAAGAACAAGATCTCGGATACAAGCGGCTGAAATGAGTTTTCTCCGCAGGGTGGCTGGACTCTCCCTTAGAGATAGGGTGAGAAGCTCAGTCATCCGGGAGGGACTCGGAGTAGAGCCGCTGCTTCTCCACATCGAGAGGAGCCAGTTGAGGTGGCTCGGGCATCTGGTTAGGATGCCTCCTGGACGCCTCCCTGGTGAGGTGTTCCGGGCACGTCCCACCGGGAGGAGACCCAGAGGAAGACCCAGGACGCGCTGGAGGGACTATGTTTCTCGGCTGGCCTGGGAACGCCTTGGGATTCCCCCGGAGGAGCTGCTCCAAGTGGCTGGGGAGAGGGAAGTCTGGGCCTCCCTACTTAGGCTGCTACCCCCGTGACCCAACCCCGGATAAGCGGAAGAAGATGGATGGATGGATGGAGTTCTGTTCTAAATTATCAAGTCGTTGTTCAAGATCTACGATTATTTTGTCTTTTAAGTCTATCTGAAGTCTCAATTGTTTGACTTCTTCAAACAGACTCATTAAAAGTTTCATTTGCGACAACAAACTCGAGATCTCTGAGCTCATAAAGTTCAGAGATTTCTTTATCTCGTCCATGTCTTCAGAGTTTGGCTCCAATAGATCCTGTTTTCTCAGTTTTGACTTTGCCATTACTCACGTAGAGGCTAACTCGATTAGCCGCTAGCCCAGTTCCAGCGACGACAGTCTTTCTGTACCGCCGCACCTCGCTGTGGTCAGGCCAACTCGATTAGCCGCTAGTCGCTAGCCCAATTCCAGCGCTGGTAGTCTCCGCCGTACCTCGCTGTGGTCAGGCCAACTCGATTAGCCGCTAGCCGAATTCTAGCGCTGGTAGTCTCCGCCGCACCTCGCTATGGTCAGGCCAACTTGATCAGCCGCTAGCCCAATTCCAGCGTTGGTAGTCTCCACCCACCGCCGCACCGGGTCCCGCCAGCCGAGAGCCGCCTTCGGACCACTGAGTCTACCAACCCTTTACTCCACCGTAGCCCGGCGCTCGCCGCACTTCTAGCCTCCGGGGTATGTTCACGCCGCCCCAGATTTCTCCCAGGACCCACGGCCAGCAACCGCAACGCAGCCCCAGGAAACAGACCTCCACAGCTGCAGCAGCGGATCCAGGCCAAACAGCCGAAGGCAACGAGGCCCACCAGGCTCCCAAAGGCGGCCGCTAGTCAGCGACCAACTCTGAAAGGGCCAACGCCCACACAAACGGGTCACCCAGCCCGACAGTCAGACGAGACAGGGCCAAAAGACATCCGCACAGTAAGTCCAATAATTGTAGATAATTGTAGATAATTGTGACCGAGTATATTTTGCTTGAAGTCTTAAGGATCTTAAGGACGCATATTTAATTGGATTTATGACAACTGGTTCCTGCTTTTTGGATTTGGCAGGTTCCTGGTCTATCAACACACAAGGAAGACGTTGGCGGCAAATCAGGACCTTTATTTATTTTAATCAAATAAAGGTAAACACTAATAGTGTGTAGCTTTATTTTATTTTAATAAAATGAAGCTACACATTAATATCTTAAATCAAGATATTTTTAGTATGTAGCTTAATTTTATGGCTATGTAGCTAGCTAAAATCAAAAGCTAACTGAAGATTGACAGTAACAGATGAAGCTTAGCTTGTAACAATGTGCTCATCCATCAGGTCAGCTGGTTAAACAGTTCACCTGATGTTCACGGTTTCTCCTCACAGGGGCCTCTGACTCTGATGTGAGGAGGACAGACAAAAGAAAAGAGAGATGGGGGCCAAAGGACAGTCACAAACTTTGTTGTTAACTGTTTGCTGCCTTCTAAAAAAGCTAAGTCTGGTCCTCTGGACATTCAAAAAATATGATCATGTGATCATGATCATGTGAGCAGCTGGTTTCAGGCTGTCATCAGCCAACTGGTTGATCCACTGTGGGAGGGTGCTATTTATAAGACTGAGCTGAACATAGCAACTCAGACTGAGGAAGTCTTTCGGACGAAAGACGAAACGTTTCTACATTTTTTTGCTTTGTTTTGTTTTATTTTTTGAATGTCCAGAGGACCAGACTTAGCTTTTTTAGATTTTTCTACCTGGATTATTGAGCAGCATCAGAGTGTTTGCTGCCTTTTTCTACTGTGGAGGCTGCATGGTGGAGGTCAGTAAGCTGTAAAGAATGTTGTTGACCAGTTAAACCTTTTTCTCTCAGCATAGATAATGTTTTTTGATCAATAATAACACAACCATGATATTGTTGATGTTTTGTGTTCTGATGTCAGTTAGGGAGGTGAGAAGAGCCTTAAACCCCAGAGAACCACAGAAAAGATTCAGGAAGAGACACAGAGGTACAGAAGTCTGCATCAACCCTAACCTTTGTGAATCCAGTGACCTGCTGGTGGAATGTGAGGGACAATATGCTAATGCTATCAGACTGACAACCAGGTATCTGTGTGTGCAACAAGCATCATCCACACCCTCAGTCAGAACATTTTCTACTGCTGAAGAGACCATCAGCCAGGAGCGGGCTGGTTTGTGCAGAGAAAGAAGACATGTTGATGCTTCTGAATAAAAACTGTTAAGAGAAAAGGTCCTCAGTGTGAGCATTAGACACTGATGTGTTACTAGTTTGCAACTGGTCTTTTGACCTGGAAATTATTTATTTATTTTATGTAAGAAAACTGCTTGGAATGGAAAAATAAAACTCAAGATTTGTACTGTAATGTTTAATGTCATTTTATTCTTGTTAGAAATTATGTTAGTTTACTGAAAAAAGTACAGTTCAGGAACCAACATCGAAGTAAAGGTATCAGTACCGTTATCTTAAATTTTTGAACGATACCCAGCCTTATACAGGAGAATGTGGGGAAGCCATGAATATGCAAGCTAGATGACGTGCAACGGTAAGCTAATGCTAATCTGCTATAGTGGACTATATACTGTATATGAAAAAAGCAGAGTGTAAAAGTATGTAAATGTCGATTAAATACTGTTTAGTAATACGTGCTGTTTGTGTGTTTCAGATGAATCTCTAGCAAAATAATCACAGCTGACCTACAGTCTGGGTATTTAACAGAGCCCATCAGTGGTGTGTTGTTATTGTTCCTGGTACTTTCCCTACCTTAAATGCCTCATTCAACACTTGCTCTTCTCAAGGGCGGACGTCTCCTCTCGGTCTCCACTTTGCTTTTATTCTTTTATTTTTTTTCTTTTATTCTTGCCTTTATGCTTTTATTTGCTTTTATTGTATTCACGGAAACGTGGCTCAACAACAACGTTCCGGACCATGCTGTTCAGCTAGGGCAGCCAACATGCTACAGAGCGGACCGAACCCTCGAGGGAGGTAAGAGGCGCGGAGGGGGGCTGTGTGTTTACATCAACAAAGCATGGTGCCTGGATGCTGCTGTGGTCTACAAACACTGCTCACCTTTAGTGGAGTTCATGACTATTAAATGCAGACCGTTCTATTTACCGAGGGAGTTTACAGCTGTTATGATTGTTGCTGTATATATTCCTCCAAGCTCCAACAGCAAAGTTAGAAGTGAGGCTTTGAATGAACTATATCTGCACATCAGTGAGCAACAAACAGCCCATCCTGATGCTTTTCTCATCACGGCTGGTGATTTCAACCATGCAGATTTAAAGAGTGTATTTCCAAAAACATACAAAAACATAAACTTTGCAACAAGAGGAAACAACACACTGGACCAAGTTTACACCACCATGAAAAATGCCTACAGAGCCCTCCCCCTCCCCCACATTGGTGCTTCTGACCATATCTGTGTTATGCTAAAGCCAGCATACAGGCCGCTGGTGAAAGTCACAAAACCAGTCCGCAAGCAGATACGAGTGTGGCCAGAGGGGTCTTCAGAGGCACTCCAGGACTGTTTTGACACCACAGATTGGGGTATGTTCAAAGAAGCTGCTACCACAAACAACAACACATGTCTCCAGGAGTACTCAGACACTGTATGTTCATACATCGCCAAGTGCATTGATGATGTTACCAACCTCAAAACCATCACTGTTCGGGCTAATCAGAAGCCATGGCTGACAGCTGAGGTTCACAGACTCCTGAAAGCCAGGAATGCTGCCTTCAAAGCGGGAGATCAGGTGGGCCTGAAGGCAGCCAGAAAGAACCTGACCCAGGGCATCAGTGAGGCCAAGGAGCAGTATTCCAAGAAAATAGCTCACCGTTTCAAGGACAGCAAGGATACACGCAGTCTGTGGCAGGGAATACAGACCATCACAGACTACAAACCCCCCCCCAGACCTGTGACAGCTCAACCTCTACGCTGAATGAACTGAATGAGTTCTTCGCTCGGTTTGAGGCAAGTAACAGCACACCTGCACATAAATTCCCCCCCTCTCCTGATGGCCAGGTGCTGGCGCTGTCCTCAGACAGCGTAAGGCGATCATTCATCAAGATTAACGCCCGGAAGGCCTCTGGTCCTGACAACATACCTGGTCGTGTGCTGAAGGACTGTGCAGGGGAACTCGCAGCGGTCTTCACGGACATCTTTAACATCTCACTGAGCCAGGCCATCGTCCCCACCTGTTTCAAAGCCACCACCATCATCCCTGTCCCAAAGAAGGCAACGCCCGCATGCCTCAATGACTATCGCCCAGTAGCACTCACCCCCATCCTGATGAAGTGCTTTGAACGGCTAGTCATGAAAAGCATCACATCTGTCCTCCCTGCCTCCCTGGATCCCTTCCAATTTGCATACCGACCTAATCGCTCAACCGACGATGCCATCTCCTCTGCCCTCCACACAGCTCTCACACATCTGGACACGAAGGACTCTTATGTTAGAATGCTGTTCATCGACTTCAGCTCGGCATTCAACACCATCATCCCCCAACAGCTCATCCATAAACTGGACAGTCTGGGGCTGAACACCTCAATGTGTAACTGGCTGCTAGACTTCCTGACCGGGAGACCACAGACAGTACGGATCGGGAGTAACACATCTAGCACCATCACATTGAACACAGGGGCCCCACAAGGATGTGTGCTGAGCCCCCTTCTATTCACCCTGCTAACACACGACTGCACACCATCGTACAGCTCCAACCACTTCATCAAGTTTGCGGACGACACAACAGTGGTAGGTCTCATCAGCAACAACGATGAGACGGACTACAGGAACGAGGTGAGCCGCTTGGCCTTGTGGTGCGGACACAACAATCTCACTCTCAACGTGGAGAAGACAAAGGAGATTGTCGTGGACTTCAGGAAGAGGGATGCACAACATGCCCCTCTGACCATCAACAGCACCGCAGTGGAGAGAGTGGACAGCACCAAGTTCCTGGGAGTGCACGTCTCAAAGGACCTGTCCTGGAGCAGGAACACTGCAGCACTGGCGAAGAAGGCTCACCAGCGCCTCTACTTTCTCCGCAAGCTGAAAAGGGCTGGAGCTTCAACCTCCATCATGTGCACCTTCTACAGAGGTGCCATAGAAAGTGTCCTGACCAGCTGCATCACTGTGTGGTTTGGTGCATGCACTGCATCCTGCCGCAAGAGCCTCCAGCGCATCGTGAAAGCAGCTGAGAAGATCGTCGGCACCTCCTTGCCCTCACTGCAGGACTTACACAGCAAACGCCTCACTCGGAAAGCCCACCGCATGGCAGGTGATCCCACACACCCACTACACAGCCGCTTTAGACTGCTGCCATCAGGGAGGAGACTGAGGAGTCTCCAGGCTCGTACCAGCAGACTGAGAGACAGCTCTGTTCATCAGGCAGTCAGAATGCTAAACACTCTGCCTGCTCTGCCTCCCCTCCCATTTGAACTGCCTTAACACAAAAAACTTTCTCACACATTACCACTCAACACAAAGTTTTTAACACTGGACCCTGTGTCATCAAACGGGTTATTCACTAAACTCTCGGTCATGTGTTCATTCAGTTTGCACTACTTCTCATATTTGCACTAATGTTTGTATTACATTACTGCCTATAGTCATACTACTGTTTACATTCACTGTTTACATTTATTAATACGGTTTACATTTATTACTACTGCTTTACATTTATTACTACTGTTTACATTTACACTACTTTTATCTACACTACTGCAGATACATATACAGCATTCTCTGACTAGCCTTATCTAAGGATGCCAAATGTGCCTTATGTGCCTCACTGCATATGCCACTTTGCCTCTATACCAACATCAACTACCTCATACATATACTGTGTACATTAACTTATATGCTGCTGTGCCACTCTTTGCAAATGTCAACGCTAGAAACTTCAGTTTATTTTATAGATTTACGTTTTTATACTTTTCATACTACTATGCAAAAACTCAGGACAGTATTACACTTTTATTATTTCATTTTATGCTTATGTTCATTGGGTGTTTGGTGTTTTAGGGGTGTTTGGTGTTTCAGTGTTGGTGTAAATTTTCATACTTTTATACTATTATGAAAAAACTCAGGACAGTGTTACACTTTTTTACTATTTTATGCTTATGTTTATTAAATGTTTTAGTGTTTAGTGTTTAGATGGTTACTGTTGCACCGAGGGACTGAGAGAAACGCAATTTCGGTCCTGTGTATGTCCTGTACATATTGCAGTTCTGACAATAAAGTTGACTTTGACTTTGACCTTTGACTTTTGCTATGTCTTGTCTGTGAAACTGTCTGAGAGACTCTCTTCTACAAAATCGTCTGAATCATAACTATGGACTTCAATTTGGTCAGTTGGTCCCTCAACACAACTGATAACGTTTCTTCAACAAGAAGACAGGCTATAGGCGAGATGATTTGTCCTGTTGTCATGCACACAGCTGGATATCTCATCGACTTGAAGACTTGATGATGTGTCTATCTCTGCTGTCATCTGTGGATCTTAAGGACACATATTTAATTGGATTTATGATAACTGGTTCCTGCTTTTTGGATTCAGCTGGTTCCTGGTCTATCAACACAAAAGGAAGACGTCTGCAGCTAATCTGGACCTGGTCAGGCTGCCTGCCTTACATGATGGCTTGGTTCATGTCTCGAGAAACCAGACTTTTGGCTGAATGGATTAGATCTCGAGGATTTTTTCAGGCACGTTCCATTGATATTGTCATTTTAATTTGGACATTTCGAAAACGAGTGGACCGACACAGACTGAAGGTAGATGTCATTAAAGTTCTGCCTGTCCCCAAAACAATCGTGTTTATCTGACATTTGGCTCCTGACTGGCCTTGACAGGCCGTCTTATCTCAACACGCCTGAGAAGTTTTGTAAACCAAATGCTCTCATCCCCCTCCCAAACCTTCTACTGAGGAATTCCACAGACTTTTCAGAGGAACCCAGCTGAATAAACATTCTGTCATCATTTCAGGACTCTGGATTCGTCTCTGGCCATACCCCCCCACCCCGAGTGTGCACAGATCTCTAAAGGGAACTACTGTATATGAACTGAGTGATTCTATCTGAACTCTGCCGTGCCTCTGCGGGCTGGCTGCTGACCGCCTTTGAGTTCCCTCCCCCACCCTCTGCGTAATGTCGGCATCATTATGTGCTTGTGTGCAATTTTTTTTTCATTACCACATTTTTGACCTTCAAACAGAGGTAAAAAATGTGTTAGGTTTTTTTTTGTCTCCAAAACCCACGTGTGATTTTTCACCACTTTTATTGTCTGTCCAACAGATCTCACTTGTAAATGAGTCTTCGAGGATCAATGAGACTTATCTTTTTAAATAAAGGTTGAATGAATTTTTAAAAATCCTCGATGTATCATTTCAGTATAGATGTTTACAACAAAGATGTATTAAAAACATCTTGACATTTGTTATGACACTTTACTTTTATTATTTACCAAACACTGTAGATGAATGGATGGATATGGATTGATGAAATAATAATACTAAAAATGGCCTGAAGAGTTAAAATAAGATATTTAAACAAAATACATTTAAATGTTATGTTTTCAGGTTGAGTTAACTCTAAAATATTTACTACCGGTTAGAGCTGGGCAATATCTCAATATTTTTAAAATATTGAGATAAAAGTTTTTGAGATGTAAGATGAGATACATCGATATATATAATATACTGTAGTGTTGTTCTTGAAAATGTGCCTGCTGTCATATTTCTCCAAAGTGGTCCCCTCCTTCTCCCTCTTTGAATACAATACGGTCGTGGCGTAGTGGTAATGGCAGTCGTCCCCCAATCGGAAGGTTGGCAGTTCGAATCCCGGTTCCCCACACCATGTGTCGTTGTGTCCTTGGGCAAGACACTTAACCCAGAGTTGCTCCCGGTAGGACTGGAAAGCACCTTGCATGGTAGTCTGCCGCTACCGGTGTATGAATGTGTGTAGCATTCAATGTGTGTAGCGCTTTGAGATTTTCACTAATGAAAAGCGCGTTATAAATTGAATTCATTATTATTATTATTATTAAACCCAGCCCCTCAGCTGCATTCCCCTCCTTCCTGCTTATTCAGGAGGTGGGCAGGAGACATTTGGCATAACAAGCAAGCACGGGACATATCGATGAGCAGCTTAGCTGCTGAACAAAAAGAAAAAACAATGGCTGTTCTTTAAATTGTCAGATGAGGGTCAGAAAGATGATTTCTGTAGACAATGCTGAAAACAAGTCCTGACAAAAGGTCAGAACTATGAATATTTTTCACCATTTAAAAACAGTGCAGTATGAAGCGTGTATGAAGCTGCAGCTGCAGGTCTAACACACTTCAGCCTCCTTCCCTGAAACAAACCACGGTTCAGAACTTATTTAGCCGTGCTGTGTCTGAGGGGAACAGAGAGGTGGCGACATTACTGTACTGTTACATGATGTCAAATTTACTGTTTTTCCGCACTATAAGTCGCACCTTTTTGCCTAATTTGCATGCCCTGCGACTTATAGAGAGGTGCAACATGTTTATGAATTTTTTCCCCATGTTTTTAGACCTATTTTTGGCTCCGATATGACCGTTTGTCATTTTGGCCAAAAAATGGTGCAGTACCACTTTTGGCCGCTAGGGGCGCATGCAGTACCAGTTTCGGCCGCTAGGGGCGCAGGCCCCTCCCTGGGCTGCCACCTTACCGTGGTGGAGGGGTTTGAGTGTCCCAATGATCCTAGGAGCTATGCTGTCAGGGGCTTCATGCCCCTAGTAGGGTCACCCAAGGCAGACAGGTCCTAGGTGAGGGACCAGACAAAGCGCAGCCCAAAGACCCCTTATGATGAGTTCAATTAATGGAAACAATGTTCCCTCGCCCGGACGCGGGTCACCGGGGCCCCACTCTGGAGCCAGGCCCGGAGGAGGGGCACGTTGGCGAGCGCCTGGTGGCCGGGCTTTTACCCATGGAGCTCGGCCGGGCACAGCCCGAAGAGGAGACGTGGGTCCCCCTTCCCATGGGCTCACCACCTGTGAGAGGGGCCAAAGGGGTCGGGTGCATTGTGGAATGGGTGGTGGCCGAGGGCGGGGACCCTGGCGGTCTGATCCTCGGCTACAGAAGCTGGCCATTGGGACATGGAATGTCACCTCTCTGGTGGGGAAGGAGCCTGAGCTAGTGTGTGAGGTTGAGAGGTTCCGGCTAGAAATAGTCGGACTCACCTCAACGCATGGCTCTGGCTCTGGAACCAGTTTCCTTGAGAGGGGTTGGACACTCTTCCACTCTGGAGTTGCCCCTGGTGAGAGGCGCCGAGCAGGAGTGGGCATACTTGTTGCCCCCCATCTTGGTGCCTGTACGTTGGGGTTCACCCCGGTGAACGAGAGGGTAGCCTCCCTTCGCCTACGTGTGGGGGGACGGGCTCTGACTGTTGTTTGTGCCTATGCGCCAAACGGCAGCGCAGATTACCCACCCTTTTTGGAGTCCTTGGAGGGGGTATTGGAGGGTGCGCCTCCTGGGGACTCCCTTGTTCTGCTGGGGGACTTCAACGCTCACGTGGGCAATGACAGTGAGACCTGGAGGGGTGTGGTTGGGAGGAACGGCCCCCCTGATCTGAACCCGAGTGGTGTTCTGTTGTTGGACTTCTGTGCTCGTCATGGATTGTCCATAACGAACACCATGTTCAGGCATAAGGGTGTCCATATGTGCTCTTGGCACCAGGACACCCTAGGTCGCAGTTCGATGATCGACTTTGTTGTCGTCTCATCTGATCTGCGGCCGCATGTCCTGGACACTCGGGTGAAGAGAGGGGCGGAGCTGTCAACTGACCACTACCTGGTGGTGAGTTGGCTCCGATGGTGGGGGAGGATGCCGGTCAGACCTGGCAGACCCAAACGTATTGTGAGGGTCTGCTGGGAACGTCTGGCAGAGTCTCCCGTAAGACGGAGCTTTAACTCCCACCTCCGGGAGAGCTTTGAACACGTTCCGAGGGAGGCGGGGGACATTGAGCCCGAGTGGGCCATGTTCCGCGCCTCTATTGTCGAGGCAGCTTATCAGAGTTGTGGCCGCAAGGTTGTTGGTGCCTGTCGTGGTGGCAATCCTCGAACCCGGTGGTGGACGCCAGCGGTGAGGGATGCTGTCAAGCTGAAGAAGGAGTCCTATTGGGCCTTTTTGGCCTGTGGGACCCCGGAAGCAGCAGATAGGTACCGGCAGTCCAAGCGGCATGCGGCTCGGGTGGTTGCTGAGGCAAAAACTCGGGCGTGGGAGGAGTTCGGAGAGGCCATGGAGAATGACTTCCGTACGGCTTCGAGGCGATTCTGGTCCACCATCCGGCGTCTCAGGGGGGGAAAGCGGTACGCGACCAACACCATTTATGGTGGGGATGGCGTGCTGTTGACCTCAACTCGGGATGTTGTGAGTCGGTGGGCGGAATACTTCGAAGACCTCCTCAATCCTACTGGCACGTCTTCCACTGAGGAAGCGGAGCCTGGGGACTTTGGGTCGGGCTCTCCAATCTCTGGTGCTGAGGTCGCCGAGGTGGTTAAAAAGCTCCGCGGTGGCAAGGCTCCGGGGGTGGATGAGATTCGTCCTGAGTTCCTTAGGGCTCTGGATGTTGTGGGGTTGTGTTGGCTTACGCGACTCTGCAATATCGCGTGGACATCGGGGGCAGTTCCCTTGGATTGGCAGACTGGGGTGGTGGTTCCCCTATTCAAAAAGGGGGACCGTAGGGTGTGTTCCAACTATAGGGGGATCACACTCTTAAGCCTCCCTGGTAAGGTCTATTCAGGGGTTCTGGAGAGGAGGGTCCGTCGGATAGTCGAACCTCGGATTCAGGAGGAGCAGTGTGGTTTTCGTCCTGGTCGTGGAACACTAGACCAGCTCTACACCCTCAACAGGGTCCTGGAGGGTGCGTGGGAGTTTGCCCAACCAGTTTACATGTGCTTTGTGGACTTGGAAAAGGCATTCGACCGCGTCCCTCGGGGGGTTCTGTGGGGGGTACTCCGGGAGTATGGGGTACCAGGCCCTTTGATATGGGCTGTTAGGTCCCTGTACGACCGGTGTCAGAGCTTGGTCCGCATCGCTGGCAGTAAGTCAGGCTCGTTTCCGGTGAGAGTTGGACTCCGCCAAGGTTGCCCTTTGTCACCGATTCTGTTCATAACTTTTATGGACAGAATTTCTAGGCGCAGCCAAGGTGTTGAGAGGATCCGTTTTGGTGGCCTTAGAATCTCTTCTCTGTTTTTTGCAGATGATGTGGTCCTATTGGCTTCATCAGTTCGTGATCTACAGCTTTCGCTGGAGCGGTTTGCAGCTGAATGTGATGCGGCCGGGATGAGGATCAGTTCCTCCAAATCCGAGGCCATGGTCTTGAGCCGGAAAAGGGTAGCATGCCTTCTCCGGGTCGGGGAGGAGGTCCTGCCCCAAGTGGAGGAGTTTAAGTATCTCGGGGTCTTGTTCACGAATGAGGGAAAACTGGAGCGTGAGATCGATAGGCGGATAGGTGCAGCGTCCGCAGTGAAGCGGGCGCTGTACCGGTCTGTCGTGGTGAAGAGAGAGCTGAGTCAAAAGGCAAAGCTCTCAATTTACCGATCGATCTACGTTCCTACCCTCATCTATGGTCATGAGCTCTGGGTTATGACCGAAAGAACGAGATCTCGGATACAAGCGGCTGAAATGAGTTTTCTCCGCAGGGTGTCTGGACTCTCCCTTAGAGATAGGGTGAGAAGCTCAGTCATCCGGGAGGGACTCGGAGTAGAGCCGCTGCTTCTCCACATCGAGAGGAGCCAGTTGAGGTGGCTCGGGCATCTGGTTAGGATGCCTCCTGGACGCCTCCCTGGTGAGGTGTTCCGGGCATGTCCCACCGGGAGGAGACCCAGAGGAAGACCCAGGACACGCTGGAGGGACTATGTTTCTCGGCTGGCCTGGGAACGCCTTGGGATTCCCCCAGAGGAGCTGCTCCAAGTGGCTGGGGAGAGGGAAGTCTGGGCCTCCCTACTTAGGCTACTATCCCCGCGACCCGGCCCCGGATAAGCGGAAGAAAATGGATGGATGGATAGATGGATGGGGCGCAGGCAGTACCAGTTTCAGCCGCTATGGGTGCATGCAGTACCAGTTTGGGCCGCTAGGGGCACATGTAGTACCAGTTTCGGCCGCTAGGGACGCAGGCAGTACCCGTTTCGGCCGCTATGGGTGCATGCAGTACCAGTTTGGGCCGCTAGGGGCGTAGGTAGTACCAGTTTCGGCCGCTATGGGCGCTAAAGAGTCTGTTCACGGCTTCAGACGTACCTAGAGGCGTTACCTGTTGTTTGTGTATTGAGAATAAAAACCCATCACTCAACGCCAAATCTCTGATAGTGAGTGGGAGAACAGAGCCAACAACAACGAACAACAACGGAGAAACACGAAAAGAACAATGCTGCCCAAGAGGAGATCATATACAGCCGACTTCAAGCTGCAGGTGATCCGATATGCAGTGGAGCATGGAAACCGGGCAGCTGACCGGCACTATGGAGTCAGCGAGAAGCCCGTCTAGGACTGGCGGAAAGCGGAGGGATCGCTCACCGCCATGAAGCGCTCCGTCCAAAGTTTTAAATATGTAAAATCGGTAGATGCAGGTCTGTTCGCTCGCTCACAGCAGGTCTGGTCTATGGCTGTGCGCACTTGTTTTGTTTACTGTAATGTCTCCCTTTGTCTCCCGCCAGGTCCAGGTCCATGGAATCGCGACGGACCATATTGTGAACATGGACGAGGTGCCATTGACTTTTGACAACCCGATGGGCCGCAGCGTCTCCCAGAAAGGAGAGAAAACAAATATTCTCACGACAGGGCATGAAAAGTCCCATTTTACAGTGGTTCTGGCCTGTGGCGTGGATGGGTCGAAGCTCCCCCACTCCATAGTCATCTTCAAGAGGAAGAGCATGCCTAAGGAGGACTTCACCCCGCGTGTTGTAGTGGCCGTAAACGAGAAAGGTTGGATGGACGAGGACATGATGGCCGTGTGGCTCACCAAATGTTTCATCCATCGCCCAGACGGTTTCTTTAAAACCAAGAAGGCCTTGTTAATGAGAGCCCACATCCCCCCCCCCCCGCCATGAAGGAGAAGGTCAAGAACTTGAACACTGTCCCAACAATAATCCCAGGTGGACTAACCAAAGTCCTACAACCACTGCCGACATTTCAGTAAACCGCAGCTTCAAGTCTGCTCTGCGCAATCTGTGGGAGGAATGGATGGTTAGCGGCGTGTACAAATTCACGGCCACAGGGAGAATGAGGTACGCCACATTTGTACAAGTCCTCAAGTGAATTGACAAGGCCTGGACCTCAGTCACAACAAAGACAATTCAGGCCGGCTTCCGAAAAGCTGACATCATCCCACCGTCAGCTGGAGCAGCTGAGGACTCAGAGAGCGGTGAGGAGGAGGAGATGGAGGGAGAGGGACCTTTGAACACCGGTAACCTTCCTCGTTCGCTGGCTGAACTTTTTGCCAGCAACACAGAGGACGAGAAATTTAATGGTTTCGAATAAAAACCGTAAAATAAATATCTGTTTCTGTCATCTTTATGGGCGGGTGAGCATGTAGTAATTTTAAAGCCGCTTTATTTATGTTGTAACAGTCAAAGTGCATTTATTAAGAAAAGTTAAACTGAGACACACTTTTACAATAATGTCAGCTAACAAATATATGTTTGGTGTTTATCTTGCTAAAATTAAAATAGATGCAGGTCTGTTCGCTCGCTCACCAGCGGGTCTGGTCTGTGGCTGCGCGCACTCGTGTTGTTTACGTGATAGCGAAACTATTTAAATTCAGCTGATTTGACCATTTTAATGAAGATGTTCACATCCTTGATAGAGAGGAACGATGGTTTGAGAGAGGAGTAAAGGAGGCCATCTTTGTGAAAAGAAACCGTCCATCATTAAACAGAGGCGGAGGCCTCCGGGTTCAACTGTCTCCCTCTTATGCCGGGTTCTCACCTAACGCTTTTCCCGCTTCAAAAAAGCTCCTGACGCGCTGTGTTGGCTGCTTGTCAACAGATGTCTGTTCACATCGAACGCGTCTGAAGACGCGTAGTGGGAGCAGCGTCTGGCTCCTTTTCCGGTCGGGTTTGTTTTGTGTTTTTGTGCACCGGGCAGATAAGATCAGCTGTTCGTGAGCCTCGTTACTACTTGAGTGGGTTTTCTACGAGCCGAACTGCAGCTCCGGAAGTCTTTGTTGAGATTTAAACTTGTTTTATGTTTGGGGTGATCGTACGCTCGAGCGGACAGTGGCAACTGTAAAAATGCCAAGTTTCTTACCGGAGGCTCGTTTGAAAAATAAAATAAAAAGTCCCGTTGTTGTTGCGTCATCACATAGCAGAGGCTCTCCCGATTGGTTGCTGCGACGCGGCGAGCAGCAGAAGCAGGTCAAATCGAGCTTCGACAGTCGCTGCTCGGAGGCGACGCGGGCGCGGAAAACAGCTGCCACTCACTGCCACGCTGCTTGAACTGCTGCGGACGCGCCGCGTCACGCTGCGCCGTGCCAAGATGCTTGGCCACATAGACTTTCAATGTAAAGTGGCTGCTTCGGCTGCGCGAAAAGCGTTTGGTGAGAACCCGGAATTACAATGCTGTTATTGCTAGTATCACTCAGCCCTCTGTGAATAGCAAACAACCATCAGGGTGCTAACGATCCATCGTCAGGCTGATGGTCCTCCTTGATCATGTGAGCAGCTGGTTTCAGCTGTCATCAGCAAACTGGTTGATCCACTGTGAGAGGGTGCTATTTATAAGACTGAGATGAATACAGCTTCTCAGACTGAGGAAGTCTTTCAGACGAAAGATGAAACATTTCTACAGTTTTTTTTGCTTTGTTTTGTTTTTTGAATGTCCAGAGGACCAGACAGCTTTTTTTAGATTTTTCTACCTGGATTATTGAGCATGCATCAAGGTACCATTTTAATCATTTATTAAGAAAAGTTAAACTGAGACACACTTTTACTATAATGTCAGCTAACAAATATATATTTTTTAGGTGTTTATCTTGTTAAATTTTAAAGAAATGTAGGGTTTCCGCTCGCTGCAAAGCGGGTCTGGTCTGTGGGTGCGCACACTCGTGTCGTTTATGTGGTAGCGAAACTATTTAAATTCAGCTGATTTGACCATTTTAATCATTTATTAAGAAAAGTTAAACTGAGACACACTTTTACTATTACTGGTATGTCAGCTAACAAATGCATATTTTTAGGTGTTTATCTTGTTAAATTTTAAAGAAATGCAGGGTTTCCGCCCGTTGCGCACACACGTATTGTTTCATCAGACGTAGCGAAACAAATGTTTTAATCCAGCTCATTTCACAATTACGTTCATTTATTAAGGAACAGTTCAGCTCAGACATATACAGGTGGTCCCCGATTTACGAGCGCTCTTACTTACGAGGTTCCGGATTTACGAGGTTATCATATTGAATAAAAATATGAAATTAAAAAAAATAATAATAATAATTTTTGTGTTTAAATGTTCTTAATTTCATGTGTACAGCACTTTGTTGCAGCTGTGGTTGTTTATAAATAAAGTATTATTATTATAATTACAGTACAGTGCATAATTTTTAATTTTTAAGCCAATTTACAAAGTTTTGCGGCAGCTTCCGACAGTTTCCGCCAGTTTTCGGCAGTCAGTTTTCGGCAGTGCCCACGAATTGAGCCAGTTAGCTCCAGTGTCCAGTCTCGTAGCTCCATCCGACAGCCGACTTTGTCCGATCAGAGGTTCCTGCGCTTGGATACATGATCTGGAGCTGAACGGTGGTTTTGTGGAGGAACGATGGGCGAAGCAAAACGACACTGTTGACCGCGTAAAGCTGCAGAGACAGCCAACCTGACTGACTGGATTAGCAACGAGCTAACATTAGCCTCGTAGCTGCAGCCTCGTAGCTATCCGACAGCCGGCTTTGTGTGATCAGAGGTTCCTGGAGCTCGCCTCGATGTCGGACTGGAAGCCAAAGATATCGGGGGACACCGAGCTAACTTGGAACAACAAAGCCGACAACCTTTTTGGAGGTGCAGCTAAACCGGACTGCACGTAGCTGCGGACTAGCCGCGGATTCGGAGGGGCTAGGCTAACAGGTGCAGCTAAAGGCGGTGCGTGCAGACGGCTTTCGGTAAGTTATTAAAACTTTTTCTGTCTCCAAATGTATGAAGTTAGGATACTAACAGTCCTTCCTGTAAAGGGTTTGGACTGTGTGGTGCTACAGAAAGCTGCAAAGCTCGGACGTAACGCAGCGGAGCTCACGCAGCGGAGCGGAGGCAAACAGACGACAGAAGCTACCGCTTAAATTAAGAAATAATTTTTTTATATACATTATGCTCTTTTAAAATGTGTTAGTGTTATGGTACATTCAGACCGAACAGCGTTTCAACTTCCAAAAAGCTCGTCACGCACGCAAGTGGACGCACTTGGTGTCCAGACCTACTTGGACCAGAACGCCAGAACGCGAAACTGCTGCGGGGTGTGTGGGAGGAGCTTACCGGTATACCGAGTCCTCCTCACTGCACTCCGCCAGGCGAGGAGCTTTTTATTTCTGTCTCTGTGGAGCAGACTTGACTGGTCGTGAAGGACTTGTCGCGAACACACAGCTACAATCCATAGTACACGACCTCGCGGGTCTTTTCTGTGTCCCACAAACAATACGTCACATAGTGCGCGCGCCCCCTCGTTTCCGCGTCACATAGGGACTCTCCCCCTCTCTTCTCCCCCTCTCTTCTCCCCCCGACTCTCCCTGATTGGTTGACACACCAACCAATCAGGTAGAGTTGAGCGGCGTTTGAAAGTTTGAACGGCGAAATCTTCAGCATGGTGAATGCGTGGTTTGGAGGCTGAAGCCGGTTCACGTGCACGGAAAACGCTTTCCAGCACGCTCAACACGCACGCGACGTGACGCCCGACGCGGCTAGAAGCGCCTCCCCCATTGACTTTACATGTAAACTGGACGCTCCTGCCGTTGAAACGCTGTTAGGTCTGAATGCACCATTAGAATAGGCATTACCGCTCACGTACGTGTATCAGTGGCGGCCGGCTGGTGCAGTATATATATATATATATAGATATATATATATATATATATATACACATATATAT
>JBBPBX010018964.1:5449-23090 GCA_038048925.1 Garcialebias charrua
GGCTCATGGACGCTGTACGACATGGAGATCTGCGTAACAATCCAGAATGCCTATGAGAAGCAGCACCCCTGGCTGGACCTGACCTCTCTGGGCTTCTGCTACCTCATCGACTTCAACAGCATGTGTCAGACCAACAGGCAGAGTCAGCGTAAGCGGCGCCTGCGAAGACGCATGGACCTGGCCTACCCGCTCATAATGGGCTCCATTCCCAAGTCTCAGTCGTGGCCAGTGGGGGCCAGCTCCGGTCAGCCCTGCTCCTGCCAGCAGTGCATCCTGGTCAACAGTACAAGAGCGGCCTCGAACGCTATCCTGGCCTCTCAGCGGCGCAAGCTCTACGGAGGGACAGTTGGCAACTCGGGGGCGATGGGAACCCTCACTGCAGTGCGGCAGAGCAACACCTTCGCTGGGACCTCCCTGTGGTCTCCAACATCCGGCTCCTCCAGCACCAACAACAATAATATCAGCGTGGGAGGTGGGATTTCTAAATCTGAACCGGTGCAGTCGCCGCCGTCTTCTGTCAACTTTCCCTGTTCCCCCGTGATGCCGTCACTTTCATCCTCCCATGGTCACCACACTCTCACCATCAACGGACAAAACAACCTGAACCGGCCAGGCACCCAGCGCATCTCCATGGGAACCACCCGAGGAGCCATTCCACCCGGGTAACGATGTTTGCAATCATTTCTCTTATTTTATCATTCAGATTTTAAGACTTCTAAAACTCAGATTCAGTTCCAGATCTGCTGAGACACTAGTTTGTCAGAAACCAAGAGCCAGTTTTACACTGAACACAGCTGCTGTAGAAGATTTTCCCCTTTTCTCATCTCATTCCACTGTTGATTTTCATCTCCTGTTCTTTACGTGCTGATCGGTGAAGTTGCAGCAAAAGGAAAAAAACAGTTCAGCTTCTGCTTTGTGTGACCACACTGAGCAAGAGTCCTTAACTTCCATATGTGCGCCTGCCATGGCTGCTACCCCGTAATGAGCTTATGCTGGCCCCAGAAGGCATGAAATATTGCAGCTCTTCTGGATCATTCTGTGCCCGGGCTTTGAACTAATTTGTTGCTACCAAAGCGCGCTGTAGTTGTTATGTCATAGTATGCAAAGCAGTTTGATGGTGCATGTGGAAAATGTGCATTTATCTGCGTCTTTGTTTCACCGTGCATCGTGTGAGTCACATACGTGCAAACATGTGAGGTGGGCACGGGCGTCGCTTTGGAAGCCTATTTTCCATGAAGGCAGATCTCCAGCAGGGAAGAATGAATAATGGATTAAGGGGGGAGAAAATCAGAGCTTCAGCATATCGCCGTGACCTCAGACCAATTCAGAGAAAGAATCCAACGAAAAGGAGTGTTTGAGCATTGTAACTAATACTTTCAGGCTTCTTATCCTGCTTTCGTTTGCTAAATTAAACCCTCTCCTGATTTAATTGGATTCCATTTTATTCTCACTGCTCATGGGGAGAGACACACTTCCAGCGTATCTGAATACCCAGGCACAAACCTTTCACTTTCTCCAGCCTGACTCACAAAAACATACGGGGGCATCCTATTCTGTTTTTATTATTATTATTATTATTATTATTATTATTATTATTATTTTAAGAATTCAATGAAAGCTTGGTTGTGCAGCGCTCTGGGTGACATGTGACTTTTTCACCTCGCGGCACATAAACACTGAGACCCAGAGTGGGGTGGGGTGGAGGAAAGGGGGGGAGGTGTAGAGCAGATCAGTTCCCAGGCGAGTGGCTCGACGTACAGGATGAGTGTGGTTAACATAACACACAGCAAGACGAGAGCTCGCAATCACACACACTCGTACACACTCGCACACACTGAAACATGAACTCAGTTGCGCTTTCCCACAAGCGTGCTTCAGACAGATAATGGAGGAACACACACAGAATGTAAAACATCAGATTTTTTTTTTTCACACACCCAAGCCTCATTACATGTGGTGGCGGGTGTAAGGAAGGTGTTTCACACGCTCCAGTTTGTTTACATGACTTTATTTTGCTGATTTGCATTTAGAACCAATCAAGTCTTTTCTGATTATAGATTTGAGCTGCTAGAATAATGCCAAAAGTACTAAAATGATCCTGCACTTGATGTCATGGGTTGAGAGCTGTGCATCTGTAATGATGGAGCCTGCAGCGGGGGTCAGCTTTGTATTGTCCAACACATCTGTCACAAATATTAGAAGTGGCACCATCTGCTGGTTTGAGTTAACACACCAGTGAGCAGCTCCACATTACCTACAATGAGAAGTGCAGACTGACATTAAAATGACTGGTTTTGTGCTTGGAAAAACGCTGGTAATCTAAAAGTTTAGAATTTTTATTGGGATTTTATTAACAAAATATTTTTGTGAAAATGCCTTAAAAAGAAGCTGATGTCGTGCTTTAAAATGCAACGTCAGCATCAGCCGAAACGTTTAAAGGAGACCACATGTAGGTCTTTAAAATTTTTATGTTATGTCTGTGTGCTATCTTGACAATATTAATTCATTTTAATACACAAAATAATTCTTAGATAATCAATTATACCCTTTTTAATTCTGCCATTTTTAACTTTCGTTTTGAACGACCGGTTTCTGATACAAGTTCTGAAGTCCACGCCCTTCAACGATCTGTTTACGCCCTCTGTAACAGCCAGTATCTGTAATGTGTTGTTGTTTTAAAATTAGCTCTTTTTTTATTACTCATTTGACTTACTGTTAGTGTTAACTTAAGATAACTTACCGAAACCCGTCTGAGCGCGCCGCAATTTGCTGCTCCTTTTAGCATTAGACCACCCGAATCCGAAGCTAATGTTAGCTTGTTCCTCTTCCGGTGTTCGCCAGCTCCGCTCGTTGCACGCGGAGATTTTGGGAGTTATCGCTGTTCCAGTCAAGACAACACAAAGTTCACCAAGTGTCTCCCGTAAATTAATCCGTAAGGAGAAGGTCCTCGCTGCTGCCAGGCTGCTGCGAGGCTGTACAGTTGAAGCTCCGCTCCATCCGCCAGAAGAGGGTCCCGTTGCCGCAGGTCCCTACGCCGGGGGTCCGCTCGTTTAATTTTTGCCGGCTGCGCGTTGGGAGCGATCGCAAATACACTAAAAATTGAACTAAAACATAAAAATAACAATTATACTTTATTTATAAAGCCATTTAAAAAAAACACAGCTGCAACAAAGTGCTGTACACATGAAATTAAGAACATATAAACAAAAGATGAGATGAAATCATGAAAAACAACAGTCATGTGTTTAATACAGAAGTGGGTTGAGCCTAACCAGGGGTTGCTAGGTGAGGGGCTGGACTCATGTTGGGGTGGGTTGTCCTCTCTCGCTTGTGACGTAACATGCGAGAGTATTTTAAAACGAAACGTATCTTATCACAGTAAAATAAATTTACTAGAGTAAATAAACCACTGGGTGCATTTTTTTGCCACTAGGACTGTTTTTTTATGAAGTACATACCCAAAGTTGAGTAAAAAAAACTTTAAAAAGTGAATTTTGAATATGTGGTCCCCTTTAAATAAAGTTAAAATTCAGCCTTATGGCTAATTTTACCGTCGTAGAAAAGAGAGAATCAAGCTTATGGAACTAATAATAATAATAATAATAATAATGAATTCAATTTATAACGCACTTTTCATTAATGAAAATCTCAAAGTGCTACAAGGTGCAACAGAAATTAAATGTCAATAAAACAAGTAATAAAACAAGTAAAATCAATAACAGTATCAACTAAGATCAAAAGTAGAATCATGAGGAGGCAGAGTATGCTCGGTTAAAAAGAAAGGTCTTCAAGCCGCTCTTAAAGTCAACCACAGACTGTGGGACCCTCAGACAGTCAGGAAGAGAGTTCCACAGGCGGGGGGCAGCCACACTGAAAGCCCGGTCTCCCATGGTCCTTAATTTGGTTCTCGGAATGTGAAGGAGATTACTGTTCTGTGACCGCAGCGACCGGGTGGATGAGTATGGAATAAGAATATCCTTCAGATAATCTGGTGAAGCTCCATGTAAGCATTGATGTGTAATGAGAGCAGTTTTGTACTGAATTCTGTAGGCGACAGGAAGCCAATGAAGGTTATGAAGAATGGGCGTAATATGTTCAAATTTACGAACTCGCAACAAGATCCTTGCTGCACTGTTTTGAATATATTGAAGTTTCTGAAGGTTTTTGCCAGGGATTCCAATAAACAGGGAGTTGCAGTAGTCGAGCCTGGAGGAGACAAAAGCATGGACGAGCTTCTCAGCATCGGAAAAAGTTAGGGATGGGCGAAGTCTAGAGATGTTTCGAAGATGGAAGAAGCAAGTTTTAAACAGAAGCTTAATGTGATTTTCAAATGTAAGATTGGAGTCCATTTTTATTCCAAGATTAGTAACAGAGGTGGAGAGAGGGATGTCTTGTCCAGAAAAGGAAAGTGTTGTTATAGTAGATGTCTGTACCTGGTGAGGGGTGCCAATCAGTATGGCCTCGGTCTTGGAGCAGTTTAATTGAAGAAAGTTCTGATTCATCCATGCCCTAATTGCCTCCAGGCAGGCAGAGAGGGCAGTGAGTGAAGATGGAGATGACAAGGGGGAAGATGAGGATGCTCCAGTCCTGATGTAAAGCTGTGTATCGTCGGCATAACAGTGAAAAGAAATGTTGAACTGATTAATAATTTGACCTAAAGGCAGCATGTAAAGGGAAAACAACAGTGGCCCCAGAACTGACCCCTGAGGGACACCACAGGAGACAGAGACTGTCTGGGACGTGGCGTTGCCAAGACTAACACATTCCAGCCTATTGGAGAGGAAAGATTTAAACCAGTCCAGGACGGTGTCACAGAGACCGACCTCCACATGAAGACGGTGGAGGAGGATACTATGGTCCACAGTGTCGAAGGCTGCAGTGAGGTCAAGGAGGACAAGGATGGAGGGAGAGCCAGTGTCAGCAGCCAAGAGGACATCATTAGTAACCCTCAGCAGTGCAGTCTCAGTACTGTGAGCTGCCCTGAATCCAGACTGGAACTTCTCATACAGGGAGTGTTGTTGTAAGTGATCCTGCAGCTGAGCAGCAACTGCTTTTTCCAGCACTTTAGACAGAAAAGGGAGGTGTGAAATTGGGCGGTAATTAGAAAAAATGTCGGGATCCAAATTAGATTTTTTCAGAAGAGGCCTAATGATGGCAGTTTTTAGAGGCAGTGGAACATGACCAGATTGAAGAGACTGATTTATTATTTGAGTGATAAGTGGGCCTATTGCAGAGTGATTGGATTTTATGAGAGACGAGGGGAAAGGATCCAGGGCGCAGGATGAAGGCTTCATTTTCTTGATGATGGCCTCCACCTCACTCTGAACAACTTCGTCAAAGCTGTTAAGGGTCCCAGAATGCAGACGGGTAGATGGCACACTGAGAACAGGGAGGTTGTGGAGCTGAGATCTGATAGTGTCAATTTTGGTTTTAAAAGATGAAAGAAACAGCTCGCATTTTTGAACAGAGTCCTCAAGAGTTTGTTTAATGGGATTAAGCAGACAAGTTATTGTGGAGAAGAGCTGTTTAGAGTTTCCAGGGCAGGTGTTGATGATGTTAGAACTAAGTGAGAACTAACTAAGAGGAAGTGTACAGTGTTGCTCAGAAAATAATTCATAAATAAATAAGCGTTCCTTGAAGGAATGCATTTGTGTCCCTCAGCTACGGTTATATTGATTTATTAGCTAAACGTCTGTAAAAATGACAGTGTTAAAACCATTTTTGTGTTGACTTTGTGGTGCATATGTATATATATATATATATATATATATATATATATATATATATATACAGCAAACCCCCGAGTTAAGAACGAGTTCCGGACCTAAGGACCGTTCTCAGGTCGATTCTGCCGTAGCTAGGGGGTGAAAATAACGTCTTGTTCGTAGGTCCTGATTTCGTTCGTACGTCGCGGAAATAACGCTAACGGAGCGCCGCACACAAATTTATCGGCATGAGACTGAACAAGCGGACATACTGGGCCATAAACATGCACAGAACTTTATTTACAAACACTTATCTAACACATTACACCACACATTCATCCATAAACACACACAGTAACGTTAAACATTGCTATTCAGCACAGCACATTCAATACTGTAAAATTATTACAGAATAAAATAATTAATTAATACAGAATAAATAAAAATATAATTTCTTACTTTGAGATGGTCAAAGCCGACATCTTAGGTTGCCATGCGTTGATGTTGTCGGGCCGAGCAGCGCGGCGAAACACGGCAGCTGCTCCAGGCCTGTGTTAGCTTCTGCTAGCTGCCTGTTAGCCAGGCCATGAGCTGCTGTTCGCGCGGCAGTCCGGCGCGATGACAGAGCGATCAGTGATATATCCATGGCTGCTGCTCCAGGCTAAGACGTCCACCGAGCAATTTTAACTTAGTAATTTATCCATATGAGGCAATCCTGGAAGAAACAGAGTCCTCACAGCCAGCTGCCGGCTCAACAGAGCTACCTGAAATGGCTTCCGGGGCATTTCCTGGAACGGCCGGAAGTTGCGTAATTCTGATAAAAAAACGTATAATTTTTATTAAAATATTATTTATAAAGCCTTTAAAACAACCACAGCTGCAACAAAGTGCTGTACACATGAAATTAATAACATTTAAACACACACACAAAACAAAACAAAAACGATATATATATATTTTTAATTTCATATTTTTATTAAATTATTAAATATGATACGTTCGTAGGTCCGGGTTGCCATAGATCGCAGGCGCCGTAGGTAGGGGGTCACCTGTATATATATATACATACAAGAGAAACCTGATTTCTTTAAAGACCGTGTAAAGTTAATTTCAATATTTTCTTCAATAAACATTATAAATGTCATAATTGTAATCTTGTAAATGAGTAAAAAGTCTCAAAATTGTAGCTCAATTAATTTTGGAGTTATAGATCAAACTGTGTATAAAGATATGTCTGTTTCAGGATTTTTTAGGCGTGTTTTAAATGTGACCGCGTTTCGTCACGCGGTCTTCTTAAGTATAGCCCCACCCCCTGCAGCTCCAGCCGTATAAATTAGTTCTTCGCCTCGGTGGAGCCGTTCACTCGCGAATCGCAGATAGCATCAGATAGCAATAGCTATAGCTCCTTTTTTGCTAAGAAAATGCGACAGGTCCATTGCATACTTAGTTATCAACGTGATTACTCTATATTTTAATCACCAACACAGACCCCGCATGCGATGTGACCGGGTCGGACCGGGTGCAGCGAGTCCGCTCATCTTCTAAAATAGCGCTTATTATTAAACACATAACAGCGGAGTTATGAATTATAGTTGTGTCCTCAACTTTAAAAACAAAACCAGAGTTGTTTGTGCACTAAAAACAGCGTAACTCTTGGAAAAAGGAGCTGCTGTTACAGCCAGAACTCAGATAAAAACAGAGCAGGTTTACTGCTGCACCTGTCTGCCTCTCCACACACAGCTCAGGCTGTGAAGAACGATGCCGACCGTCACAGTGGTCACTGTCTGACTCAGAGTCTGGCTCTGGAGGTTCAAATGAGTAGGGCTGGAGAACTCCAATTAGGCTGCCAGCCTTCGCGAACATCTTCAGGGTGCAGGACACGGGCGCAGTACTGCGCTGAAACCACGCCCACGCGCTGACACGCCCCCAGCGTTTCAGACCAGGGCACAATTATGTTTTTTCATTATTTTTGAGACTTAATTTTATAAGGTAAACAATGTTTTTAATCAGTCAGATTTATATGGGTGATTAATAACACATATTTATGCCGTGTGACAAACTCAAAACACACATTTAATTTTACTTTACACGGTCTTTAACAAAGAGTGATGACAACAGTGGATAACGACAACAACAATAGACAATCATAAAAGAAGCATACAAATGTATTATTATTATTACAAATTAAAATAAAATGACAACCAAGAGGACAGTTAAAAGGAAGCAGGAAAAAAACAGCTAGATTATAAATCGGTGTAGAAAACTAAAAACAACAACATCTTTGCATTGGTTTTTGCCAGGAACTTAACAGATGTTTGAAGCTACTTATAGAGGTCAAGGTCGATTTTTTTTGCAAAATATCCCAGGAAACAGGAGCGGAGTAGGAGAAGACCCGTTTGCCTAGTTCAGTCCGCAATGAGGGAACATTACCGGTACATGCAATATCTATCTATCTATCTATCTATCTATCTATCTATCTATCTATCTATCTATCTATCTATCTATCTATCTATCTATCTATCTATCTATCTATCTATCTATCTATCTATCTATCTATCTATCTATCTATCTATCTATCTATCTATCTATCTATCTATCTATCTATCTATCTATCTATCTATCTATCTATCTATCTATCTATCTATCTATCTATCTATCTATCTATCTATCTGTCTGTCTGTCTGTCTGTCTGTCTGTCTGTCTGTCTGTCTGTCTGTCTGTCTGTCTGTCTGTCTGTCTGTCTGTCTGTCTGTCTGTCTACACCACTTTGGTTGGCCTTGTCGCTGTTTTAAGTGCTCTATAAATAAAATGGTATGGTATGGTATTCACAAAGGGCTGAGTGATACTAGCAATAACAGCATTGTAAGAAGAGGGTGACAGTTGAACATGGAGGCCTCCACCTTCTTGAATGTCCAGAGGACCAGAATTAACTTTTTTAGTGTTAATGCCAAAGTTTTAGGCAAATATGTTGGGCAATCTGTTGTAAATGTACGCTTGTGCTACTTCTACCACAACATTTTAGCTTACAATCTCTCAAACTGACTGCATTGTTGCCATAAGGTCAGTTGGCTGTGGCATTTTAAATTGGGTGACTTAAAAGGTAATCAGTTGTAGGTCACCCAATGATTATTTTTTGAAAGTTTTCCTAAAATCCATTCAGTGGTTCATGAGATATTTTGCTAACAAACAGAGTTGACTCCAATAGGTAATAAAGTTTTACTTAGTTGAATATTGCACAATAAGTTCAGTGCTCTAAGTTGTGCTGTGGTTGACATTTTAGCTTATTATCTCTAGAATTAGCTGCATTAGCATCTTAAATGGGGTTGACCGCTAACATTGTAGATGTGCATCCATGCTCTTAATTTCTGTAATGTACTTCTGAATTGAGCACAGTTCACATCTCTACTCTTTGCTCCGAAGCTGAAAGACTTAACAGGGAGAAAGTGCTAATGAAAAATTAAGCTCAGTTTGATTGAAAATCAGAGTTGGCCACTACCTTTTATGAATAAACCATCCCTTTAAATGGGCTGGTTGGAATACAACACCATGAGCAAAGACTGCACTGCAGGTTAAAATAGTACATGATAAAAATTATCTACAAGTAATAAAGCATAAATATTTACACCTTACTGTAATGTGATTTCCAAAATGTGTCTGAAGTTCAACATGAAAACATTTCTATGCATGACTCAGTGTTTCTCATCAGTTTTTCTGTGGGAAGTGTCACATCTTTATTAAGACTTATTTTCTGTTCATGCACCAGTTATGAATAAGCCTCCAGGTGTTTTTATTCTAATATTTATTTATTTTTTAGCAATGATGGGGACATCAACAGTGTCTGACCTTATATTTTAAAATGAGAAAACAGCTCTGGGCTGTGCATGGCCATGCTCATATTCAAAAATGTTCAAAGTAAGAATTAGGAGCTTGTTTTGATGTAAATTAAATAAGTTCTTCAATAACAGTGAAATGGAAAGTTAATGACTTACTACAGAAAAGACATTACAAAAGCATTTGGTTTGCCCTTTAATGTATACAGCTGCACCCCTAAGGCAGTGTTTTTCAACCTTTTTTGAGCCAAGGCACAGTGTTTTCATTGTAAAAATCACAAGGCACACCACCAACCAAAATTGTAAACAAAGATAACTCATAGGAGGGACCACCTCTGGACACGCCTACTGAATTGATGGACAGGTCGGGTGGGGAAAAAAAGGCGAGAGCCGGCAGCTTCTGCCGCAGCGGTGTTCTGTGTTTATATGTTAATAAAAAGTTCTAAAAAATAAACTAAAAACAGGGAGCACTGGTCCTGCAACCCACACATCAGACAGGAAATCTGCAGAACCTCGCGCAGCCACGTTGGACCCGAGTTTAATTCGCTTGTGACAAATTCATTAATTTCCTAATCATTTCAGTCATGGAGTCAGCGGAGGAGGAAGCGATCACTTGACTTTTGCAAAAAAGCGAAAGAAAAGGCCAGATCAGGGATGAAGAAGGGGAATTTAATATATTTGTGTTGCATACAAAACACCCACCTGCCCGGCGCCGGGCAGTTTATTGTGCGACAACGCGCTTGCGTTGGCTGTTGTAAAATTTGAGCTTTGCGCGTACATGCCCTGCGGGGATACGCGTGTGCCTCTGCGTACGAACGGCGTAGGGCGGTGTACGTCTGAACGCAGATAATTATTCATTCTGAATTAATTCGTTTTCAAAAAATCTTTTTAGACCAGTTAAGTGAAATTGGATAATTTCCACGGCACACCTGACGATCACTCGCGGCACACTAGTGTGCCACGGAACAGTGGTTGAAAAACACTGCCCTAAGGAAGCGTATGATCCTCTGTAATGTACTGTATTGTGGTTTCATAAAGCCTGAGATGGCAAGAATCCACTGGCTGGCAAATGTGAAACAGGAATTGCATTAACTTTAGAATGTCAGAGGATAAATTCTTGTATTATTATTATTATTATTATTATTATTAATATTATTTGCTGGAGAGAAACATTTCTAACTGACCATCTCTCATCTCTGATTCAATATTTGTTTCTTTATCTAGTAGTGTGCTCCGTATTAAATCATAAATACTGAACATTTTTCTAAAGCTTTACACTTGGTATGTCGATGCTCTGGGGATGTAAATAAATGAAATGAAAAGTGTGACTTGTAAAAAGTGATAGATGAGAGCACTGTGACACTACTAATGAGTGTAACAAGGTTGAGTCAGGTCCACTGGACAGATTCTTCTTTGTTGAAACATTTTGCCTTTTTTCCCCAAAAGTCTGTAAACAGTAAGATTTCTAAGCCCACGCGGAAATCTAACCCAGGGTGAGCTAACCGTCAAACAAACAAACAAGATAGCTGTAATGGTGGAAGTAGTGAGGGTCATGGCGGTACCTGAGGTATTTGGTGAGGCGTTTCTGCTTTATCAGCCAACATTAAGGCAAAGAGGAGATAAAACACATTTCAAAGATACATTTGTACTACTAATCACTCAAAATAGTTACTGCAGTAGATGTTTTCTTGTTACAGAGTGACACAGGGCAAAACTTTACAGTGTAATTCAGTATGTACTAAGAGTGTAAACATTACTTTACACAACCTGTTAAACACTTTATGCAAAATCAGTGTGGCGTTAACTGATCTTAGCCAACAAAGACTAAAGATTCAAGGATTCAAGGTACTTTATTTGTCATATACACACCACATGTGATACATGAGGTGGAACGAAATTGTGCACACAGGATCCCAGTTACATCCAACTAAAGTATAACATGTAAAAGAAAAACATTAATACGATCTTAGAGATATGGACTAACATTTTTTAACAAAAAATACACTAAGCACTAATAGTATAAAAACAATACGCCAAACATCAGCACGGACATGAGTCAGTGTTAGCAGATGAGCACGAATGAACACAGCAACATGAAACAGATTAGTGGCAACATGATGTGATATTTCACAGTGATTATCCTGGTTAGAGATTCATGAGTCTAACAGCCTCAGGGTAGAAGCTGTTCCTCAGTCTAGTGGTTCTACACTTTATGCTCCTCAACCTCCTTCCTGAGGGGAGTGGGGCAAAGCGTGTGTGCTGGGTGAGTGGGGTCCTTCATGATGCAGGTGGCACTCTTCCTGCATCTGGAGGTGTAAATGTCTGTGATGGTGGGGAGACTGACTCCAACAGACTTCTGTGCAGCCTTCACCACTCTCTGCAAAGCTTTTCTTTCTGCAGCTGTGCAGCCTCCATGCCACACGTTGATGCTGGAGCACAGGATGCTCTCCACTGCACACCTGTAGAAGGAGGTGAGGACTGAGCTTCCCAGACCAACTCGCCTCAGCTGCCTGAACTCATACAACCAGAAGTTGTGACATATATCTACACACAAAACAAAGCACAACTAGCTTTAAGCATTATCCTTTAATTTAACCATTACACAGTGCTGGGCACCGCTAATTAAAAAATTAGTTCCACAATTTCTAAAACGCTTATTAATTTTTTTAGGTCCACAATTTCAAAAGCACAAATGTCTTATGAAAATTAGGGGAAGCTAATCTAATCCACTATTTATAATTTATATATTATATATATATATTTATATATACAGGTAACCAAAGGTGGGTACCGCTAATTAAAAAATTAGTTCCACAATTTCTAAAACGCTTATTAATTTTTTTAGGTCCACAATTTCAAATGCACAAAGGCCTTATCAAAATTAGGGGAAGCTAATCTAATCCGCTATTTATATTCAACAATTTGTAGCCGGCAGCGTTATGCAATATCTGCACCACACTGCCAACTACAGGCGTATAAACTAATATACACCTCACCTTACCCTACCTTTTAACAGCGATTCGCTCCGGGTGTCATCTATTAAAATACAACTTTCACTCAGGGTCCAAAATTTTAAAAGTTGTTTAATGTGTGGAATGCTTTTCGACTGCTTCTTTGTCCTTTTTTTGTTTGTTTATTGTAGATTTTTCATTAAAAATGCATCGATAAACTTATTTTTAACTGTTTTCTGGAAAACTGAAGTGCCCTGCAATGCATTATGGGTATACAGATGACGAAAGCAATACATAGTTCCCATGTGACGTCACATCTGTGGGTTGTCCTGTTTGACCCTCCCACTTGTAGGTTTTGCTGCAGTTTGAGCGCATTCAAATGGATGTCCATTTTTCACGTTGTTTTTTTTGTTAATTTCTAATTAATTACAATGGTTACTTCGTGTTGTGTCAGTGGTTTTTCCAGTCGGGTAGACGTTTGGGCAACGCGCAGGTTTCACTCAATCAAAAAAAAAAGTAAACATGAAGGATTTATCTCATCGGAGAAGCTCACAGCTGAGCAGCCTGCAGCCCCAACTCTGCTCGATCTGCTCTGAAGACATCTGCCTTTGGCCGGTAAACAAAATATTCTACATAAATCATTTTATGAAACAATGTTAGAGTACAACTGTCTGTGTGTTAGAGCTGGTTTTTTTTTCATTATTTAGCGACACCGTCTTGCATGCTGTGGTTAGCTTAGCATCTCGCTAACGCAACAATGGCTGGCCTCACGGTCCATGCCGGTCCGGAGGACCGGCATGGAGACCACCCCAGTGGGGAAAGGAGGACTGGAGCCGTCGTGCGGGCGACGCGTCGGTCCCATGGGACGTGCCCCCGCAACGGTTCCACGCCGTCTGACCTGAGCGAGGGACCCTCCGCTCCAGTGCTAACAACATGCTACGGTAACACTCAAAAGTGCTGGTGCTGGCTGTGTGTTATTTTAGTTAAACCTTTATTTAGCTGGTTAGATATGATTGAGACAGTTTACACATCTTTTTTGGATTTAAAGCTGTGAAGCTCCGTGTGCGCTCCTTGTAGTAATTAAATAATTAATGATATCAGAGTAACTTGTGACTAGTTGTCTGATTCGTCTGCCATGATTTCTTTCTCAAACTCAACTCCGACCACTGCCATGTTCTCTTGTTCCTTGGTGAAGCTGTGGGGTGGCTGTGTTTTTGTCCGTATAATTTGCTCTGGTTGTTCGTGTCTGAGCTGGAGGGACCCTCCGCTCCAGTGCTAACTCTATGCTAACCTCCAACACGCTCTGGTTGTTCGTGTCTGCTTGTTCGCCATCTTTGCCTTTCTTCTGCCTACAGATATGGTGCGGACGGAGCTATTGCGCAATACTGGGGCGTGTCTGGGAACTATGTATGCAAGGAGGAACCAAAACTTCACATACTGTGTTGCTCCATTTGACCACTAGATGTCTGTCTTTATCAGCATAAGATAAGAGCTTTAAATAATTTATCTTCATTCATTCAACCAACCTCTTATTTTTTTATTTAATTTTGAACTCATTGGTTTGGAAGGAAGCTCAAGCTGACATATTTTTATTTTATTTTTTAAATAATTTCTGCCTCTGACTCCAATCATTTATGATGTTCAAAAAAGCTTTCAGTGTGTAACTTTTATAAATTTGGTATAGTATGTAGCATTTTTATTTGTTTCCATTCATTCACCGATTTATTGTACCGGTTTTTATATTTTCTGTCCTGTTAAGCACCTTGGTCAATGCAAGGCATTGTAGGAAGGTGCTATACAAATAAAGTTTATTGTTTATTATTTAATGATTTATTTTTAAGCCACAAAATGAAAAAGCTGTGAATTTGTGCTTGTTAATTTCTGTGCACATGTCATGTGCATGCATGAAAACCTTGATTTTCTTTGGAAAGAAATAAAGAAGAAATAAAAAAACATTTCCAGACACTATTTTACTGTATTACTGAAAAAACACATCTACTCAAAAATTGTGGTGGCCATGAGTAAATAAACACAATGTGATTAAACAAATATATAAAAATATAAAAAGTATATACACAACAAAATGCCTATAAAACATAAGCTGGTGAAAATTCTCAGTCGTCCAGGACATGATAAAATCAAAAAAGGCGTTCAATACAAGATCAACTGGACTTTATTTGTTGCAGAAAACGTTCAGAATGGCAGCTGTGAGACTGAAGTTTTATGCGTTTTATTAGTATAAAACTTCTTCTCAGTCTCACAGCTGCCATTCTGGATTGAAAAAGCCTTTTGGATAAAGGGTGAAACGTTTTCTGCAACAAATAAAGTCCAGTTGATCTTGTATTGAACGCCTTTTTTGATTATAAAACATGAGAAATAGAAAAAAAAATGTTTTTAGTCACTTAGTGTAACAGTTTTATTCCCTGCCCTTCCTCAACTTCAGGCTACTCTGACTGTTCTTCTGTGCTCATCTCCTCCATGTGATGCTGGTTGCCTCTCATAAAAATCAACACTTCAAAATTGGTGTCAGACAAGCTGGCTCTCTTGGCCCTCAAAATGTCCTTTCCCATCGAGAACAGGCGTTCAACTGCTGCACTGGAGGGGATGGGTGTGTTATATTTGGTGAACAGATCGATGAGTACCTGCTCACCCAAAAAGGCAGCATCGGTCAACACCACGTTTAAATCTCAAATACACGGGTGTGTCGCCACGGCATTTATACATGATGAAAGTAACCCAAATACATAAAACTAACGACTCGCCGTCGAATGGTCGACACAAAACGCACAATAAAATCCTTCGGCCACGTTAATTTGGCTTGAAACAGCTGGGTTTTCTAAGGATTTCCATTAGTAACCCACAACCAACCGGCAGACAGTTAGCGTCTATAGGTACTCAACAGATTTAATGAAAAGTAATAAAAATACATGAAAATAACGACTCACCGTCGCGTGGTATACACAGAACACAAAATAGAATCCTCCGGCCGCGTTAATTTGGCTTGAAACAGCTGGGTTTTCTAAGGATTTGTCCAAGTACCCAGCACAAACAGCTAGCCACGGAATTAGCCTCTGAGTTCACCTCTAACCCGGAAGCTGTCGAGATGGAATAGTCCATTTTTAGTAGGGGGATAATGAAATCAACCGTTTTTTAAATTGCTTATTTAATGATTGTTTTCATCGTAACTATAATTATTTTTATGTTAAATGTAGATTAACAAGCAGGATCAATGTTAGGAATTAGGTGACTGGCCGGGGCGCGGCGGGGCCGGGGCCTCATGCTGATGGGATCCCCAGGCATTTACCTACATGGTAGATCCCCCCCTCTGCTCCCTCCCCCCTCCAACCCTCCCTCCCCCCTCCAACCCTTCCTCCTCTCTGCTGTTTACGGTGGGGAAAAAGGTAAAACAAGCAGCATTATGAGCTTGTAAATAAGTTTATTGGTTTTTACTGATAGATAATTAGTTATTAGCGGTACTGCATTTTAAATAAAAATAGCAGAAATCCGCTTATGAATTATAAAAGTTAGTCAATTCACAAAAACGCTGACAAAAAGTTTAGGTCCACTGTAAGCGGAATAGCGATTTAGCGCTCCCTAGCGTTCATTCGCCCACCTTTGCAGGTAGCCCTCGAGGTACGTCAGGGATTGGGACCTACGGGTGTGACTTAGGTCGATGTTGTCGTACCTCGCGGACCAAAAACACATGCCTGTCGTAGGTCCGCGTTTCTGACATAGGTCGCGGCTATACCGCTAACGGAGCGCCGCACACATATTTAATGGCATGAGACTGAACAAGCAGACATACTAAGGCCATAAACACGCACAGAACTGCACAGTAAATGAATACTGTACTGTACAATAAATAAAAAATATAATGTCTTACTTTGAGCCGGTGTCCCCCGACTGCCAGGCGGACATTTGCGGCGAGCTCCCGGCCGCAGATGGCCCCTCCGCGGCATGTCGGCTCGGTGTCTTCGCCTGTGTTAGCTGCTCTGTTAGCTGCTGTCGTTAGCATGTCGGGCGGCTGCTCCTCCGGACCTGAGACGTCCACAGAGTTGACCGAGTGTTTCCAGCTAATTTATCCGTATGAGGCAACCCTGATCGGGCACACGGAGCCAGCTGACAGTAGCCTCTGGAGCTCCATTGACCGCAGTACTGTTGTAAAATGGCGACCGGAAGTGGCGACCGGAAACGACCGGAAGTTGCGTAAATACGATAAATTTCTAATCAAAACGTAAAATTAATAATTATACTTTATTTATAAAGCCATTTAAAACAACCACAGCTGCAACAAAGTGCTATACACATGAAATTAATAACTTTTAAACACAAAAAAATATATATATATATATATATTTTTTTTTAATCATATTTTTATTAAATATGATAAAATCGTAAGTCTGAGTTGCCGTAGGTCGCAGGTGTCGTACCTCGAGGGTTTCCTGTACGGCAGCGTTATGCAAAATTTGCACTACATTGCCAACTGAAAAGTAACAAAAATGATCCTAAAAGGATGAAATTACAAAAATCAAAGGATTTATTTAATACTTTACGTATATATATTCTATTCGGCCATGAAATTAACAAAAAATAGAATGAACTTTTAATCCCTAAAAAAACACTTTTAAATCTCAAATATACGGGTGTGTCGCCACCGCATTTATACATAAGTAACCCAAATACAATGGTCGACACAAAACACACAATAAAATACTCCGGCCACGTTAATTTAGCTTGAAACAGCGGGGTTCTCTACGGATTTATCCAAGAAACCCAGCACAACCAACCAGCTGGACACACAGAGTTAGCGTCTATAGGTATCAACAGATTTAATGAAAAGTAACTAAAATACATAAAAATAACGAGTCACCGTCGAATGGTCGACACAAAACACACAATAAAATCATCCGGCCACGTTAATTTGGCTTGAAACAGCGGGGTTCTCTACGGATTTATCCAAGAAACCCAGCAAAACCAACCAGCTGGACACAAGAGTTAGCGTCTATAGGTAGTCAACAGATTTAATGAAAAGTAACTAAAATACATAAAAATAACGACTCACCGTCGAATGGTCATCACAAAACACACAATAAAATCATCCGGCCACGTTAATTTGGCTTGAAACAGCGGGGTTCTTTACGGATTTATGAAGACA
>JBBPBX010018964.1:24824-36201 GCA_038048925.1 Garcialebias charrua
ACATCCTCTAAACACTCAGGGTAATGTGGGCCTGAATTACATGTTCCCAGTGACAATGCTTACAATTTTTTTCAATTTTTTTTCACAAAATCTTTTTGACCACAAAGCACGATAACGTAAAATCCCAACATTGTTGTCAGAAGAAAAGGGGTGCAGTTCAGATAAGAGGCATTTCACTTAGAGACAAACTGCGATAGCTGATTGGTCAGTTGCTGATGAGCCTACTGGACTGATTGACAGACGGTGTCATGTCAATTGAACACAGAGGCCTCCGCCTCTGTTTAATGATGGACGGTTTCTTTTCACAAAGATGGCCTCCTTTACTCCTCTCTCAAACCAACGTTCCTCTCTATCAAGGATGTGAACATCTTCATCCCTGAAAGAGTGACTGCTGGCATGGAGATGAGTGTAGACCACAGAGTCCTGACCTGATGATGTTGATCTTCTGTGCTGGGCCATCCTTTTGGCCAGTGGTTGTTTAGTTTCCCCGATGTATAACTGATCACAGCCCTCCTGACACTGAACAGCATACACAATATTATGTGCTGGCGGTCTGCATCTTTAGGATGGACCAGTCTTTGCTGTAATGTGTTTTGTGGTTTAAAAGCCACTGGGACATCATGATTAGAAAAGAAACGTCTCAGTTTCTCTGAAATGGCAGCATTCAATCAATGCTATGTGCTGCTCCGTCTTGTTCCAATGTCATCAAGTTGCCACTATAATTACATGCAATGTATAGAAGTTTAAAAAAATAATCTATGAATAGCGTTTCTTCATTAGATCGGAGTTCTTTTTGTTTGCAGGACGAGGCTGCAAAGTGTTGTTACCTTTAAAAGGCAAGATCCAAAATGTTATTAGTTTCAAGCTTATTTAATTTACAGTCATATATTTACCCTTTTATCCAAATTTTGTCTGGCAGATACTGTACTGTTAAAAATTCTCTATATTTTTGCACATAGAAAGCAAAAACACCCACGCCACTTAACAGGAAAGAGTATGACAGGAGAGCCACCCTGCATCAAAGATCTACTTGTTTGCCTGCAAACATCAGCCTCTCTTACTTTGTACATCCATTAGTAATTCAGACCAAATCAGATCAGGCCATTAACAGGCTCAAAGTCACACCTCAAACATAATTTCAAAGCTGAGAAGGCATTATGGTTGACAACATTCATTTGTAATCAATAAATCAATGCATGTCCTGTAGTGTCCATTGATGCTTGCTCATGAACATTTGGCTGGAGGTGTATTTCAAATTTCAGGGGCCTCTGTTTTTTTTTTCCATCAAAGTCCTCTTTTATGGAAATATTGGAGAAAACATTGCCAACGCATACATTGTGTATTTGCTGTAAGCAGGGAGATGAGGTTGAAATTATATTATTCTTAAAACTATTGCCGGATTTCTGCGTTATATCTAAAAGATAAAGACTTTGGTCGCAAATGGCAAATAATTATTCATGTCCTCGAGTTTCTTCATAACGCATAATCAATATATGATGACAAATGATGACAAATAAAGAGGACAGAGAGAGCTAATCAGCAGAAAAGGACATCCTGAAGTGAAGAACAGTGAAGTGATGCTTTTAGAAACAGACACTAGCTTTTGATTGCTCAATGAGGCACAGTTGTATACACAAAAGCAGAATTGTATTGACAAATTTAACCTAAAGCAGGACTTAAAAACGCTGAACTGACAAGATGTTGTTAAAAGGTTTATAAATGGGTTTTTATACAATTAGGAAAAAATAAATGTTACCATCCGCTTAGATGAATTTATTGCTCTCACTTCAGATAATGTCCTCACCTGAGCATCTGCTCCTCATCATTTGTTCCCTGCTCGATGGGAAGCTGACTGTTGTTCCTTCTCCAGCTGAGCTTATGTCAGCAAGACAATGAAAGCTAAAAGCTACAGATATTGAGAACATTTGAAAAGAACATTCAGTAAGTAAATAACTTAAAAAGCAAAAAAGCCGTTTCCAGTATTTGATTGTGTATGCGTGTTTTAAATGTAACTGGTTAAAATAAATAAAACTATTGATTCTGTTTTTGCTCTCATCATCTGTAAAGAATAACAGTTCTCCAAAATAAAAACAATTAATTAATGATTATTAACTTTTAACCCTAAATTGATAAAAAAATTTTCTTCTTCTTTCGGCTTCTTCCTTCTTCAGGGGTCGCCACAGCGAATTAAGTTGCACCAAAGATTTGGCAATTGTTTTTACACCGGATACCCTTCCTGACACAACCACAGACCACCAAGCTACCACAGCCCTCTGTGTGGAGCAGAGAGCTGATATCTAGGGTGCCCGGGGAAGCAGATGGTGGGGGTTAAGTGCCTTGCTCAAGGGCCCAGTGTGGGGCAGATGAGGGTGGAGACAGGTGTGGCTNTGACAAATTTAACCTAAAGCAGGACTTAAAAACGCTGAACTGACAAGATGTTGTTAAAAGGTTTATAAATGGGTTTTTATACAATTAGGAAAAAATAAATGTTACCATCCGCTTAGATGAATTTATTGCTCTCACTTCAGATAATGTCCTCACCTGAGCATCTGCTCCTCATCATTTGTTCCCTGCTCGATGGGAAGCTGACTGTTGTTCCTTCTCCAGCTGAGCTTATGTCAGCAAGACAATGAAAGCTAAAAGCTACAGATATTGAGAAAATTTGAAAAGAACATTCAGTAAGTTAATAACTTAAAAAGCAAAAAAGCCGTTTCCAGTATTTGATTGTGTATGCGTGTTTTAAATGTAACTGGTTAAAATAAATAAAACTATTGATTCTGTTTTTGCTCTCATCATCTGTAAAGAATAACAGTTCTCCAAAATAAAAACAATTAATTAATGATTATTAACTTTTAACCCTAAATTGATTGCATTTTTTTTTCTTCTTTCGGCTTCTCCCTTCTTCAGGGGTCGCCACAGCAAACGAAGTAGCACGAAGACTTGGCTATTGTTTTTTCACCGGATGCCCTTCCTGACACAACCACAGACCACCGAGCTACCACAGCACTCTGTGTGGAGCAGAGAGCTGATATCTAGGGTGCCCGGGGAAGCAGATGGTGGGGGTTAAGTGCCTTGCTCAAGGGCCCAGTGTGGGGCAGATGAGGAGACAGGTGTGGCTGCTTCACTTATCCCACCCACTTTTGATGTCTTCTGTACCGGGGCTTGAACCAGCGATCTTCCCTTCTCTAACCTCTGCGCCACCACTCCCTCCACAAATTAAAATTAAACTAAATTGATCACAATAATTTTCATAAAATAAAGTTTGTTTTTCAGCCACAAAAATACTTCTAAAGTTTGAATTTGAAAGGTCTGACTCCTGACCCTTATTAACTACACAATGCTTTTCAGTCTTTATGAGAAAGATTTATTAGGATAACTTCATTTTGCAGTTATGGCATAAGACAGTCACTGAATTATGTACCGTATTTTTTTAAGTATAGGTCGCACCCGAGTATAGGTCGCACCATCCAATTATTGCCAAAGAATTGGAAAAATCCATATATAGGTCGCACCTGAGTATAGGTCGCACCTACGTCAAAATGTGGACCGTGTTTAGCTCTGCTGCAAATGTCTCTTCCACAGGAGCGCACAGCAAGGCTTTTAAGAAGATTAACACTTAAAAACAATTAATTGTTTGATAAAAAATTATAGCAAATATGTGTCTGAGCTGAACTTTTCTTTAATAAATGAATAATTTTAGCAGGATAAACACCTAAAAAATAATATTATTTGTTAGCTGACATTATTGTAAGAGTGTGTCTCAGTTTAATTTTTGTTAATAAACGATTACAGATCAGCTTATTTTATAAAAAGCCATATATAGGTTGCACCTGAGTATAGGTCGCAGGCCATGAAAAAATGATAAAAAGGTGCGACCTATACTCCGAAAATTATGGTAATAATTTCAAACACATCAGGATGTTAAAATAGCTATGCAAGCTTCCTAATATTGTCTGGAAAAAAATGATAACCTTTAGGCAAAGTAGGAGGAGTACCGTAGTTAATATCTGGGCTTGGGTTAGTTCTTCACAAAACTGTGTGGAAAATATGCACATTTTTACTTGGAATCCCACTTAATCTGTACTTAAAGGAGCTGTATGTAACTTTTCTAACAATATATTTTTAACATATTTCTTCACTCTGTCACTACCTCCTGACATACTGATTTTAGACAAGTAATCTCTGAAAAAAACTATTGTCCCCTTGCTTCTCTAAAAGCATTTCTAAAAAGCCACAGTGACCCGCCGTTAACCAGCCAATAAAAACAGAGCTTGAATTTGAATCAGCCAATAAAAACAGAGCTTGAATTTGAATTTCAGCAGAGCAAGGGGGAGCAAGAGCAAGGGGTTTCTGGTCCCTCCCCCTCAGAGCCATATATGGCTCTGAGGGGGAGGGACCAGAAACGTGTCTCTGTTCAAAAATTTCCTAAGTTCCAGCGTGTTCCAGAAATTCCATACTGAACCTTTAAAGAGGAACTAAACTCAGAAATAACTTTTTTTAGCTGATAAACTCCCTAGAATGTGTTCTAAATGTTTCACAGCACTATGTCTGTGTTAATTTTCAGATATTTGTGCGTATATGTCTAAATCTGCAATATTTGGTCTAAAAACGTGTTTACGGTAGTCCTATGGGTTGAACTGTGGTATTGCACCCTAATTTCCTTATTTGTCTACGATTCACACTGTGACATATTTTCGCACGCTTTCGTCACGAAAGTGGTTCAAGCAGAGCCAATCCCCTGCAGAGATGAGAAGGTCCGCGTTGCAGTTCATACCTTATATGGAAGTGGTACATTTCACTCCAGAAACGTACTGCAACAGAGCATATTATAGTTTTTGGAATGGCACTAGTTATTTGTGTATTTCAACCTACTTATTCCAAGACTACCTTCCACTTCATCAAAACTGTTTGGCTGTATTTGTGTTCTTATTGTGCGATGGACGAGTGATGCCTGAATGCCTGGTTGGGGCAGTGGTGGAGGTACAGGTTTGTGATCCCGACGACCCAGGTTTGATCCCCGGTCACGGAGAATCTTATGGTATTATTTTCATTTTTTTTAAGCCTTTTGTTTTGGATAGATCGGGTGGAATAGAATACATCTACGTATTTATTCTTTGTTGTTGCTTGTTTTAAGTGGTGTATTACTAATGTAATTTTAACATTCAGAAACAATGACGGTCTCTCGTCCTGGCCACACCTCCTCGCTCAGCCCACACCCGCCTCCCCCTCCTTTAGGCGGTGTCTGTTGACGCGCCCATTTTTCTGCATTTTTCAAATCCTGTGCTGGGGCGGGGCTATCTCTGGACGGTGGGGTGAGCTGCACTTTAAAACATACTTGTTTACATACCGTACATATTGCAAATAAACTGCTACAATCCCGTGACTGCCTTGGGATTTTTTTTGTATTGAATATTTATTTATTTTACACACACCTTCACGATTAGCACTCGATGGTTAACGTGCCGTGCTTGGACAAAACTGTTCTGAGATGAATAAAAGATCAGTTATAAAAGTAATAGTCAAAGTCAACTTTATTGTCAGAACTGCAATATGTACAGGACATACACAGGATTGAAATTGCGTTTCTCTCAGTCCCTCGGTGCAACAGTAACCATTTAAACACTAAAACACTGAAACATTTAATAAACATAAGCATAAAATAGTAAAAGTGTAACACTGTCCTGAGTTTTTGCATAGTAGTATAAAAGTATGAAAATTTACACCAACACTAAAACACTAAACATTTAATGAACATAAGCATAAAATGAAATAATAAAAGTGTAATACTGTCCTGAGTTTTTGCATAGTAGTATAAAAAAAGTATAAAAAGTATATCTATAAAATAAACTGAAGGTTCTAGCATTGACATTTGCAAAGAGTGGCAAAGCAGCATATGAGTTAATGTACACAGTATATGTATGAGGTAGTTGATGTTGGTATAGAGGCAAAGTGGCATATGCAGTAAGGCACATTGGGCATCCTTAAATAAGGCTGGTCAGAGAATACTGTATATGTATCAGCAGTAGTGTAGATATAAAAGTAGTGTAAATGTAAACAGTAGTAATAAATGTAAACAGTAGTAATAAATGTAAACAGTATTAATAAATGTAAACAGTGAATGTAAACAGTAGTATGACTATAGGCAGTGATGTAATACAAACATTAGTGCAAATATGGGAAGTAGTGCAAACTGAATGAGCACATGACCGAGTGCAGTGATTGTCATAAATAAGTAATCGTAGCTGCTATAATTGACCTTGTGCAGAGTTCATCTTTAGTGTGTGAATTAAAAAAATGTGTAAGTCATAATCAAAAGACAAAAGGAACTAAATATAAGACATAATTTGTAACAGATAACAAAATACTTACTGTTGGCTGTGCACGGTACTCCATACCCTCTCTCCCCTACAATCCCCTCACCGCTTTTTTCTTTCTCTCTTATGAATGAGGGATGGCAAGCAGCCAGTGATGTCCTTGTGATAGCGGTCTGAGAATGTGTTGCTGTGGTAACTAATATGGCAACCTCTGAAAGAGTTAAGCATCATGGCATGTATTCAACAGTTTTGTCAGCACAGAATAACTTTTCCTATCTATCTATCTGCACGGCAGTTTTGTATTAACAACAAACAAATGTGTTGTTCAGGCTGCGGAAATCAGACATATTTTGTGGTAAACCAGCAGCATTGAGCAACTTTTTGTTCCTGTCCCAGCAAAAGGCCAGCATGTTTAATGAAAGTTCTTAGTCGTGAACAAATTGTAAATTAAAAGACCAAAGAGCATTTCAAACAATAGGCCTTTTTTTGCATTGACTGACACCATTTCCCTCCAAATGGCACAACAAACATTTACCTTTTTTTTTTTCATTTGTCTTTTACTCAATATGTGAGTACACCAGCTTGTTAAGAAAAGATGAGTGATGCACGTGTGCTGACACAGCCTTTCAGAGTGATTTAACACAGCTGTGGTGCAGATAATACATCTTTTTGTCCTAAAACCAATTCTCTCCAAAAGTTAAACTGAAAACAAAGTGAATTTTTTTTCACCGTTATCTTACGAGAGACGTTCCGTATAATAATGCTTTTCAGGTTTATTCATCTCCCAGGTGATTTTGCATATATGGAACATTTTATTTATGAATCACGGCTGGCTTTTGAGAGCAATAAAAGAAAAACCGTTATCTCTCAGCTTCCGCCACAGGTTCTGCCGCGTTCACGGAGCCGAGCACTGCAGTTCAGAGACAAATGAGATCAACCAGCTGCAAAGACTGTTTTATCTACAAGCGCTGTATAGTCACAGGTTCTTTTCAGACTGTGCTCACGCCGCCTATGGCAGCAACACTTTCACTGGATTGCTGTTTTGCTGCTTTTAAATTACAACAGTTCCCACTGTCTGGATTTATAATATTTTGCACATGTGCTTATCTGAGCCCTTTAAAATGCATATCCTCTTGCAGTATGACTCAGTTTATGTATGCTCTGCCTGACATTGTCTAACTGCGCTATGCTTGTCTGCATATTAGTGTAATGCAGAATTGGATGTGTTTATGTGTGTGTGTGTGTCGGGGGAAATCGAGTCACTCCTTGTAGACACATTTGTCCTCAGATAACACTGTCAGGATGATACCGTGCTCTCCGTCCATCAGAGGCGGCAACATTCACACATTACATCAAAGGTTGCTAGAACAAGGGAGGGGAAATGAGATAGGCACCAAAAGAAGAAGAACCGGAGTGCTTTTCATTTCCTCTTTAGTCACTCAGTTTTTTTCACATCTACAGACAACTATAATCTAGGATGAATTCTGAATGACTTTCTTATTGATTGACAGGATAAAATGCTGTTGATAAAGTGAGCTTGTAGTAAAATAAAGTAAAGTGTTATGTGTTGTCATCACTATACTGTATTATGTTTACATTCAAGGATTCAAGGATTTTTTTTCATTCACATCACATGTGGTACATGAGGTGGAACGAATCTATGTACACAGGGTCCCAGTTGCATCCAACAAAAACACAAATTGTAAAGAAAAAACATTAGTAATATCCGAGTCATGAACTAAGAATATACTACATTCACTAAACTAAAACCTGAAATATACCTGAGCGTACAAGCAATACGCCTATACGCCACGTACGTACGTCAAGGCAAAAGCGTAGCCCCGCGTAGCCCCTCAGGGCATGTACGCGCAAAGCTTTTTTTTTACGACCGCGGACGCTTGCGCGGTGTCTGACCATAAACTTCCCCGGCGCCGGACTGTTTTGTATGTTACACAAATGAAATAAATTCCCCTTCTTTATCGCTGATCGGGCCTTTTCTTTTGTTTTTTTGCCTAAAGTCAAGTAACCGCTTCTTCCTCCGTTCACTCGATGACTGAAATGAATGAATTCAGGTCCTACCTGGGTGCGCGATGTTTTAAATATTCCCTGGTGGACTGTGTGCTGCAGGAAAAGCGCTCCCTGTTATTATTTTTATTTCTGAGATAACTTTTTATAACATATATAGTAGAAACACCGCATCAGAACACCGCAGCGGTCTTCAGCGAGCTGCTCATGAGCTGACTGAAAGCTGTCAATCATTTCAGTAGGCGTGTCAGCAAGTGACCAATCAGCGAGCTCAGTTGAGTCCCCTCCGTGCGCAGCTGCTCATATTACAACAAGGATCTGGAGCGAGCACGCGAGCGTTTGAAAGCTGATAAAAGCCGAGCTATAGCAGCGAAAGCATGCGCACAAAATGCGCGCGTACAGTGGCGTACTTCATGTCAGAGCCATATAAAGTGAGAGTTGCGACACTCCCATAGAGTTCCATTGTAAGAATGGAATGCGGAAGTCATGTGGGTCATGAAGGGGGCGATTTGTTCCATGGCTCTGTTTACAGTCTGTTTCTGCCTGCAGTAGCGCTCCGTTGCCGCCAGAGGGCGCAGCTCCACAAGGTTTCCATAGCCGTTGTTTGGAACGATTGACCGCCTGTCGGCGAGATCAAAGAGTGTCGGAACTCTCTATATATATGGCTCTGCTTCATGTACGCTCAGGTGTATTCCAGGCTTAAGAATACACAAGACTAAGAATACGCTAAGCGCTAATAGTACAAAAACAACGTGCCAAAACAACAGCTGCACGAACATGAGTCTGCGCGAGCAGATGAGGCCCAATGAACACAGCAACATGAAATAATCAGCAGCATGAGATCAGCAGCATGGACAGTCAGCTGCACACATCAACAACCAAGAGGCATCAAAGAGATTTTTTTCTCTTTTTTTTTCCACAGGGATTTTTCCTGGTTAGATATTCATGAGTCTAACAACCTCAGAGTAGAAGCCGTTCCTCAGCCTGGTGGTCCTGCACTCAATGCTCCTCAGCCCATGGACATACATTTTTTCCGATCGTGAAAAACTGACCTGACTGCGCATGTGTGACCTATGTCTACATGTATCTCGCGTATTTCCGCCTGGCTAATGCTAACAATATTAGCATGTCGGGGAAGCAAAATTGGTCGGAGAGCGACACAACATTTCTACTAGAAAGTTTGAAAGAGCTCAAAATTATCTGTATTACCTGTAGCTCAATCAGGGAGTGCAGTAACGTCTCCAACGTCATTAAAAGCTGTCGCGGGTCCATTTTGGGCGCTGAGGTTTGTTTACGTTCATCCCGAAAGTAAACCGGAAGTAGAACTTCTTCATCTGTGGTTTTATAAGGAGAGTTTACCACTCTGTGCATGTAAGTACTTCTGTTCAGAACAAAAGCCTGCTGAGTGTAAACGCTCACCGTGAACGGATTGTGTAAATGGCTAATCGAATAATTTAATCTGAAAACATTTCAATCCGGTCAAAGAATTTTGCGCATGTAAACATACCTATTGTGTGTTTCTGTACAATATGTTGACATGGACATAAATAATCGGATTAAATGGCCATTCGGAATAAAAATGCCCCATGTAAACATCCCATTCGGATTATTCTTTGTTGATTCAGCCCGATCCAAATGAATTTGTAATCCGAATGAGAGGGGTGGTTTATGCCGACTCATAATTCGAACGATGTGCATGTAAACCGGAAGTAGAACTTCTTCTTCTGTGTTTTTTTAAGGATAGTTTACCACTCTGCACATGCCAGTACTTCTGTTCTGAATACAAGGCCGCTGTGTGCAAATGCTCATCTTGAATGGATTGTGCCCATGTAAACGATACATTCGGATTATTTTATCCTAATACATTTCAATCCGATCAAAGAATTTTGTGCATGTAAACGTAGCTAATGAAATTAGTTTTCTGCATTTAATCATCACATGTGACATACACCCAGGTGGAGCTGTGGGCCCGGGGAGCAGTTAGGGATTAGGCGTCTTGCTCAAGGACACTACAACATGTAGGCATGGCGGAGAGTTGAACCTGCACATTTCTGGTCCCAAGTCGGCTCCCCTACCTCTACCATCTTGGCACTTGACTGGGCGGTAATTCAGAGATTACTGGTGCATCAGCAGCAAGCATTCTTTCACAGTACATTTTATTAATAGAAATCATTGCTAGACTTGTGCACACTGAGGCTTAGTTAGGTAATCATGAGTCTGTTTAAAATGTAAGTTTGAGTTCATCAAGCACTGGGGTTTTTTCTTCAGTTACCGGTACCTAAATTTAGGTCAGGGCTGGAGATGAATAGCAATCACATGCGACGAGCTGAATCCAGGTTACAAAACCAGTAGGTAGCACCACACAATCCACAAATGCCTGATCTTGGGTTGCATTAAAAGCTCACTTGAAATGTCAAGGTCAGTACAGTAATTTTGAGCCTTGAGTCTTTTCTGCTGCCTCCCTAGAAGTGTAATAAACAACACTTTTTTTTTTTTCTAAATCAAGTGTGGACTTTCCCATGATTTCCGCTTAGAGCAATTTTCATCAAGGCAGCTTTTTTTTTTTTCAAACCTGTTGGGGAAACTACAAAGTAATAACGCTGGCCTTCTGGTGGATTCTCTTGAGGTCTACTCTAAAATTCTAAGAATATCCCAGTTTTTCCACAGTGCATTTGGAATTCTCTTTTATCATCTGGAGTTGAATCAGAGCTTCAAATAGGTGGACATGGTGCCCTTGACAGTGACTAAAAAGAAATCCAAGAGGGCAGCATTGATTTACATACCCAGTTTGAAATTTTAAGTATTTTTTTTTTGGCTCCTTCCAAATGGTACTTCAGAATGTTCTGATTGCACCATGAGTGCCCTCAGTGATAGTCTTTGAAGTGTTTGAAGCCCTGCGCTGAAGCTCAGTGTGTGCTTATATCCTGAGCTTTTGTTAGTCAGTTTATATGTACCGGTAGTCCTGCGCCTTCATTATTCAGTGATACACACTGTGCAACCAAAACACTCACTCTTATCTGTTAAGGGGCTGCAGAGAC
>JBBPBX010018965.1:5127-19590 GCA_038048925.1 Garcialebias charrua
ATAGATAGATAGATAGATAGATAGATAGATAGATAGATAGATAGATAGATAGATAGATAGATAGATAGATAGATAGATAGATGGATAGATGGATAGATGGATAGATAGATAGATAGATCTAAAGTTAAAGTAAATACAGTACAAATTTTGTTGTTAAGTTCAAATTTTATTGTCACAATTACTATCCAACAAAATGGCCAAATATTTAAACACACTTTTTAAATTTAAGCTTTATTACTTTAAAGTGGGATACATAATTAATTTTACTTTTCTAAAATTAAGAGGAAGACTCACATAAACCTGCAGAGTTCAGGGTTAAATTACTTTTGGTAAAATTGGTATGAAATATATTTTTTCCACTTGTTTACATGAATGTGGTATTTTGTTAAATTTTTTATGTAAAAATATGTATACCGGTACATGTTAAAATTATTATTATTTTTGTTTGTTTTATAACATTGCCCCCACTGGCTGATAAAAAAACAACAACTTTCAAACAAATTTGAAGTGGCCCATGAGCCACCAGTTGATAATGACCTTTGCAGCATGTTTTTCAGCTCCAGACACATTGTGGTTAGTAAATGAAGGGTAGAAATGTCTCTTTTAATCTAAAAGATTGCAGACCTCTGATCTAGATAGAATTCAAAGAATCTCTCAAGCATGGGATTAACTTTTGGAGTAAATTTTTTCAAAATGGTCAACACAGCTAATCCACTTTTATCTACACAAAAGTGGAAATAACTGAATTTTACAGACATTGATCTAAAATCTGAAATGGTAGTAGCTGAGAGTCACTTACAGCGTAAGCGCTAACACATCAGGCCAGATGAGGTGTGATCAATCAACTTTTTTTTTTTTTACACCAGACGACTTTAATCTACCGTATTTTTTGGCCTATGAGTTGCATTTTTTTGCATAATTTACATGCCTTGTGAATTATAGGCTGAAGCAACATATTTATGGATTTTTCCAATATTTATAAACCAAATTTTGGCTGAGATATGACCGTTTTCATTCATTCTGACTGAAAAAAAAAAGAGATCAGTATCACTTTCAGCCACTTGATGGCAGCAGAGTAGAAGTAGCAGTAAGGCATGCCGTTTTATCATGTAATAGGTAAACGTGGCTATAATGACAATTTCAAAAAAGTTCAATACAAAAACAACTAGACTGTATTTATTATACTTTGTTTTTTTCTTCAACTTTTTTATCTATTTAAGATATCGAATAACCGAGAATCTTCACCAGCTATTAATGACACAATCGGCCTGCCATACAATCCCCACCTTTGTTCTGCTCGCTGCTTGGAGGAAGTTAAATCAGCTGCACCGCCCTGCAGCTAATTTGACCATTAAAGTGCAATTGTTAAGTAAAAGTTCAACTGAGACACACCTTTACTATAATTTTGAGCAAACGATCAATTGTTTTTAGGTGTTTATCTTATAAAGTTTTGAAGAAACAATCAGTGTTCCTCCCTTTTTTCCCTCCCTCTGCGTGCTACCGGAGCACCTCAGCAGCAAATTTATTTTTGAAATTCAGCCGATTTGACCATTAAAGTGCATTTTTTAAGGAATAGTTCAACTGAGACACACCTTTGCTGTAATTTCAAACCAACAAACAATTGTTTTTAGGTGCTTATCTTGTTAAAATTTCCACTTCATTTAACACATATGGACTGATGAGACTTATAGGGCGGTGCAACGTTTACGGTGGAAAATATGGTAAAAGTCTGGCGTGAAAGGCAGCGGGCGATGTGCAGTTTTGTTCAAGGAACACCAGAATTTGATTTTGTTTTGGTTTCTTTACCTTTGGCTCTTTAAAGTCTCATTTTGTGTGAACATATAAAAGTACCTGCAGCTCATTTGCTTTGTTTTCCCAGAGACGTTCCTACAGCCACAGATTGAGTTTGTCTTTTTTCATAATTGAAATGCAGAACGTGCAGAAACGATTGAGTGGATGAATAAGCTGCCAGAGTCAGGACAGTGGGAATAAATCTGTGCTGTCATTCAGTCTCACGGTGACCCGGGGTGTGCAGAGCGATGCAGAGACCAAGGGCATGATGGGAGGAGAAGGGGAGGCTTGTGGAAGGATATAGGAAGAGAAAGAGCTAAAGGAGAGCTGGGGTAGAGAGAGGGATGGAGGAGGGAAGGTGAAGCGAGGAGAGGTGACCTCTGGATGACCCACGCAGCAGACAGCCTTGGCCTCCCGTTCCTCCCTCGCTCACTCGTTGCTGCGTAATCAGATGAAAACAGCAAAGAAGAAACAAAAGAGGATAAAAAATAAATGTGAGCCTCCACTCAGCACGTTATAGTTTGTTCCTTATCGGGTTTACAGAAACTTCTTTAACTCAAAAGGAGTTTTAAAATGCCATGCTTTATTCTTACTCAAGCCACGACTAGATACAGTACTTTTAGGATTTGCTTTTTTGTTTTTTTAAGTTGTTCATAAAAAATAAAAAGACTTCACATAATAGTAAATGAAAAATGTTAACTAAATAATATTTAAATCCATCCCCACATTTAAAAAAACTTTCAAAGTTACAGTATTGCAATCTACCAAGACACACAATTTTAATTCAGTTAACTTCAGTTGATTTAATAGCACCAAGTCACAACAGCAGTCGTCTCAGGGCACTGAACAGAAACAGTCACATACAAATAAAAAGCCGATTAGTAAAAGTTCTCTGTTTAAGGAAGCCAGCAGAGTGTGTTGAATCTTCACTTCATCGCAGTCTCTTAACCTGAGCAAGCACAAAGGCAACAGTGGAAAGGAAAAACTCTCTTTTAACAGAAAGAAACCTCCAGCAGAACCAGGCTCAGGACGAGAGGCCATCTGTCAAGTCAAAAGTCAAAGTCAACTTTATTGTCAAAACTGCAATATGTACAGGACATACACAGGATTGAAATTGCATTTCTCTCTGTCCCTCGGTGCAACAGTAAACATTTAAACACTAAAACATTTAATAAACATAAGCATAAAATGAAATAATAAAAGTGTAATACTGTCCTGAGTTTTTGCATAGTAGTTTTTGCATAGTAGTAGTATGAAAGTATGAAAAGTTACACCAACACTAAAACACTAAACATTTAATAAACATAAGCATAAAATGAAATAACAAAAGTGTAATACTGTCCTGAGTTTTTTGCATAGTAGTATAAAAGTGTAAAAAGTATATCTATAAAATAAAATGAAAGTTCTGGCATTGACATTTGTAATAGAGTGACAAAGCAGCATATGAAGTTTGTGTACACAGTATATGTATGAGGTAGTTGATATTGGTATAGAGGTACAGTGGCATATGTAATAAGGCTAGTAAAAATATATATATATATCAGTAGTAGTGTAGATATAAAAAGTAGTGTAAATGTAAACAGTAGTAATAAATGTAAACAACCCCAGGGGCCCCTGGGCACCGAAGCTCACAGGGCCCCCCCCCCCGTAACCTAACACCCATTTTACTATATATATATATATATATATATATATATTGTATTGACTACTACTATATACTACTGTATTGACTGTATTGTATATATAATACTACTGTATTGACATCATTCAGCAGCAAATCCCATCCATCCATCCATCCATCCTTCATCAGCAAATGATGTCAAACATGAACACTTCTGAAAGAGCAGCAGCTACTGCATTGACATCAATCAGCAGCAAACCAGTAGCAAATCACATCCATCAGAAACATGTTGCAACCATAGTGACACCAGTGCCTTGGTGTGCAGTCCATGCCCACGTGCATGAAAAACAAGTCCATGAGCTCTAAGAAAGCTCGAAGCAGCAGAAAAAGAAAAAGAATTCCCTTACTTTGATTGAAGTGTAGGTAGACAGTCTGTATGATGTTTTTCTCAAGTTCAAACCTGGATCACATGGAACTCAACCATGAATGATGGGGAGCATTTGAGGCCAGGTGTGAGTTCAGGTGTTCTGTTGGGGAGGTCAGCTGCATCCACTTCTCTGCTGTTCCCTGGGACTGCCACCTTTCTTTCTCCTGAGGTGAGACCACCTCACCTCAGGCTGTTTGCAGTCACACATTCCTCATACAGCTCATCCATACATGTTTAGCCTGCCAAAAGGTGTTAAAAAATTCATTAGTGACACATAGCCTAGGTTATGTAGTGATNTGTTGTTGTTGTTGTTGTTGTTGTTGTGTTGTTGTCGTCGTAATTTCTTAAAAGTATAATTTCCTTTGGGGTGGTGGAAGATTAATTTATTGAGACCACGGTCACCATTGACCACCCCCTGCCTTCACTATTGCACCTGGTGTTGGATAAGATTGCTCTCTCCATTCATCAGGATGTGTCACTCTGTGCTGCCTTGGACAAGCAATAAATACATTAATAAATACATTAATAAATACATTAATAAAAACATTAATAAAAATGACCTACCTCTGTTCTTACACCACAAACATCAAGGTTTACTTGCCAAGCTCAACCATTATTTAGTTGGTACCGTTCAACCTGCCAAAAGGTGTTAAAAAATTCATTAGTGACACATAGCCTAGGTTATGTAGTGATAAATAAATGGAAAAACGTGTATTGTTTATATTTATAAATTTAGCATTGTAGTATGTAAACTACATTTTGAAATGTATTTATTAATTACCTATATGAACTGTGATTTTTTTAAAGATGGACAAGGTTGTATGTTTGCATAGTGTAAAGTAAATGTATTTATTTTTATTTTATTTATTAAAATTCATTCATTTCACTAAAACAAAGTCAACAACTCAATAAAAAATAAAAAACATACATTCAAAATAAAATGAAAGGCAGCAGATGAAGAATAATCTTATAATCTCTGCCCCTTTTTTACCCAAATAAACTCACAACAATGATTTATCAAAGAACAAAATTAATTGCATCACCAAATGTAAGATTACATCATCTTAAACAACTCAAATAAATTCTTATGTTATTTTTCATATTCCTTCAAAAAAAAATCACTTTTAGCAATCTCTTAAATTCACAATTATGTACTTATTTGTACGTGTCAGTTGTACACTTTTGTTTATAACTATCAATAATTAAACATGGTTCACAACTACACTGGAAATTATTGAATTTTTACCTGCCAACCAGGTGAAGACTTTCAGTGATCTTCTCCACTTCTTCTTCAAGGGTTCTCCTGGTTTTGTTACATTTATTATCCGTCCGTCCATCCATTATCTTTACCTGCTTTCTCCTGTGCCCATGTCCAGCACGAAGTTTCTGCCCTGGTGCATGGTTCTGGTGGTCCAGAGCGCCGGAGCTCCGGCGCGCGCCGGGGCCGTTCTGGATCATGTACCCAGGCAGGGAGCCTCTTGGTGGGGCTTCAAAGCAGCATGGCCGGCCTGGTTCTCAGTTGAGCTCCGGCGCGCGCGCGCCGGGGGCCGTTCTGGATCGTGTACCCAGGCAGGGAGCCTCTTGGTGGGGCTTCAAAGCAGCATGGCCGGCCTGGTTCTCAGTTGAGCTCCGGCGCGCGCCGGGGGACCTTCGGACGGATTTATCTCGGAAACAATGCTTCGTCTGGCGGCCTCGTAGCTGCCGTGTCTCTTCCGTGAACTGCCAAGACTGGACCAATGAGATGAGCCGGATTCTGTAGTTTCAATCACGTGTGTAAAAGGGCTGTCAGCTCATTGGTCACAGAGCTTCTTCTTCTTCTATTGTTTATTGGCGGTTGGCGAACTTATTTTAAGCACATTACCGCCACCAACCGGACTGAGTGTGTGCATTGCCGTCTGCTCCCAATCATACACGTCATGTCAACAAACTAAAAGACACTTATGAGTTGTTTTTGAAAAACAACTTTTTATTTTATTTGGGTTGGATAATAAGGAAAATTGAGGACAAAGCCTTGTTTTATCTACGTCTAGCGACAATAAAAAAATAAAATAAAAAATAAAAAATTTCTGCCAGGCTGAACTGCTCACTCCTGGCCAGCAGAGGGCCCCCTTGAGCTGTCGGGCCCCTGGGCACCCGCCCGGTGTGCCCGTATTATAGATCCGGCCCTGTATATATATATATATATATATATATATATATATATCAGTAGTAGTGTAGATATAAAATGTTGTGTAAATGTAAACAGTAGTAATAAATGTAAACAGTAGTAATGAATGTAAACAGTAGTAATAAATGTAAACAGTGAATGTAAACAGTAGTATGACTATAGGCAGTAATGTAATGCAAACATTAGTGCAAATATAAGAAGTAGTGCAAACTGAATGAGCACTTGACCGTGAGTTGAGTGAATAACTCGTTTTGATGACACAGAGTCCAGTGTTAAAATCTTTGTGTTGTGTGGTAATGTATGAAAGTTTTTTGTGATTAAGGCAGTACATTCATTCAACCTTTATTTAGTCAGGTAAACCTTTTGAACCTCATGGGCTCATTTACGAAAGCGACCTGCTAAAACTAAAGAACAATGAACAGCAGTGGTAGAATTTCCTTAAACAATAAACAAACAAACAAATCCATCCATCCATCCATCCATTTTCTTCCGCTTATCCGGGGTCGGGTCGCGGGGGTAGCAGCCTAAGTAGGGAGGCCCAGACTTCCCTCTCCCCAGCCACTTGGAGCAGCTCCTCTGGGGGAATCCCAAGGCGTTCCCAGGCCAGCCGAGAAACATAGTCCCTCCAGCGTATCCTGGGTCTTCCTCTGGGTCTCCTCCCGGTGGGACATGCCCGGAACACCTCACCAGGGAGGCGTCCAGGAGGCATCCTAACCAGATGCCCGAGCCACCTCAACTGGCTCCTCTCGATGTGGAGAAGCAGCGGCTCTACTCCGAGTCCCTCCCGGATGACTGAGCTTCTCACCCTATCTCTAAGGGAGAGTCCAGCCACCCTGCGGAGAAAACTCATTTCAGCCGCTTGTATCCGAGATCTTGTTCTTTCGGTCATAACCCAAAGCTCATGACCATAGATGAGGGTGGGAACGTAGATCGATCGGTAAATTGAGAGCTTTGCCTTTTGACTCAGCTCTCTCTTCACCACGACAGACCGGTACAGCGCCCGCTTCACTGCGCTTCAAACAATAAACAATAGAAAACAAAAAGAGAGAAAAAAAACAAAATATTTTTTTTTTTTTTTTTTTAACAAAGTATCAAAAAACTAGCAAAACATTATAAGGTAGACGTATAAAATCAAAGACAGGAACAAATCTGCATTGGTTTTTGCCAGGATTCCAACAGATTCTGAAAACCATTTAGAGAAGTCAAGGTCGAGAGCTTCAGATCTTTTTGTAAGATATTCCATGAAGCAGGAGCAGAGTAGGAGAAGGCCCTTTTTCCAAGTTCAGTCCTCACTGATGGAACACTGCAGGTAATCATGTCCTGAGAGCGCACACTGTAGCTGCACTCACGCAAAGACATGTAGGAGGAGATGTATGAGGGCAGCAGACCAAGAAGTGATTTAAAGATGAAAATGTACCAGTGGAAGAGTAGTACAAGTGGGATGGAGGGCAGAGCAGGTACACTGTAAGATCCAATTAGTTGACCTTACTTTAAAAAAGTACGCAAAGTCGTTGCCTCAAAAAAATTAAGCAAAGTAGTCTTAAGATTAGTGAGTAAGAAAAGCTAATCTTTTTTAAGTTTGCAGTACTAAATCAAGTAGTACAACTAATACAAAAAAAATAAGTTCAGATAACTCATTAGCCATGCTTAGTGTTAACTTATTTTTTTTAATTTGTGTGGACTGATGTAAATTTAACCCCACTTAGAATTACTAAATACCTACAACTTACTACCAAATCATTTTTAAACGTTAATTTTACAGTTTTGTTCTACATAAGAAGACCCTTTCCTGCATTTCTTACCTCTAATAAATGTTTTTAGTACATCAACAACTGGCTAAATTAACTGGGAAATATCAAACAAAAAACTAATTTAAACTGGTAAAACCACAGTAAAATTTTGTATGTAAAATAAAGGATATTTTGTGTATTTTGTTCATCGCTAATAATAATCAAATTAAATGGTAAGAGTTACTTTTTAAACCCGCTAACTGACTACCAGTACTACTACTGTCATTACAAAACATGCAAAATGTAACATCATGGAATGAGAGGTACATATCACTTTTGAAAAATTTATTGTCACCATTTTTAAACAATTCAGCAACTCTGACTTAATCCACAATCAAAAACTGAAGATTAGCCTCTTTTAGTCAAGACAGTTTTCAATTAACAAAATGTACCAAATGCCAGGCAAAAAGCTTAAAATAAATTAAATGTAAATGTTTACATTTTTAGCAGTTGTCTTAATACTTTAAACAAAAAATGTGGAAATGTGGAAGTTTAGGCAAAAATGTGCAACACGTCAACCGTCCACAAAGCAACAACTTGTAGTACCGGTACCTTTACGAAAACGAAAATTTAAAATTATATTGTGGAATATTGCCACTAGCTAGGTTTATGTTAAATATCATTAGTTGGCTAGCTCTACCGTTAGCTAACACGAGCTGAGACAATACCCATATTTCTGCGAGAAATGCACACCAACATCGCCTGTTAAAAAACATTTTAATACCAACTTCATACATTATGATTAAAAAAACATACTTACTGGTATCTGTTACGATATTTCCCAAGAGAAGAGTGAAACGCGCTCAAAAATGAGGCATGCGCAGTGTGCGTGTGTGGTTCTATTCTGAGCATGCGCGAGATGTCTTCTTATCGCGATATGATACGGGATTTGTTCACACTTATCAAAAACTTACTTTTTCTAAATGAAACGAGCTCAAGTTAACTGAGCTACTGAGATTTTTTGACCACAAATTACAAGTAACTTACTAAAAGTGAGTCTTAATCACTATTTGATGAAAACTGATTTAAGTCAATTTACTATTTTTAATTAAATACCATGTTTGCATTTACAGCGTAGAGCAGGGGTGCTCACACATTTTCAGCATGCGAGCTACTTATAAAAAAACCAAGTCAAAAAGATCTACCCAATACAAAAATGCAAAACATATAATTATCTTCAAATGTATTAAGGATTCTTTTTATGTACAATGTACCTATGTTGATGTACCTTGCATAACTGAATAAGCCAATATTGCACAACACATGTAATAAATCAGGGGTCACCAGGGGTCAGGTCGCCCGTAGGGACCAAATGGGGTGATGGTGACAGCAATATAGATTTTTTTAATTTATTTTAAAAAAAGATGGTAGAAACTGATCCCCACCCCCTTCTTTATAAGAATCTGGTCTTTTACTTTAATTAATAAATGTTAAAAAATCATTAGATATTTTTTTAACTTTATAATGTCATCTCTAAAAAAAACTCCAGCAAATCTAAAGTGGTCCACAGGCCACCAGTTGATAACCACAGCTGTAGCAGGTTGTTATGGCTCCGGACACGTTTAATTTAGTGAACAAAGGCATAAAAATGGCTCTTTTGGTACGGAGATTTACAGCGGTGTATTTTACAGACTGTCCCTGAACGCAGCGCGAAAGTGTGTTTTGCAAACGCTCGCGCTGCGGGACAGGGAAACGTGCAGAGAACGGAGAGTAGTCAAGGAGGTTATTCTGTATGAAAAGTGTCTCGTATGATTTTAATAATAAAGCCACGTCAACTCCCAACCAGTATGTTTAAGCGTGCAGAGAAACAACACAGCGTCACTCACCCGGAAGATGGTGGCGGCGTTTCGCTTTGAAGTTGCTGCTGTCCGAACAGGGATTTTAGTTCCTCCACCTTTCTCTTTCTCAGCTGGCTTTTCGGTGGGAAGTCCATGTCGTATTTTCCATGAACAGTCCGAAATCTGATTGTTTTAGCTTAGTATGTTTCGCTGCGTTCCACCTTCGCGCCATTGTTTTTCAGAAACTGCATGAGCATGACCTAAAGCTCTCATCTGATTGGTTGCCGTGTATGTCAATCAAGTGACGGGAGCCTAAAACTCAAGATTCAGTTGTCATCTGATTGGTTGCCCTGTATGTCAATCAAGTAACGGGATGTTTGATTGGCTGACAATTTTTTTAATGTCACGCTGCGGGAAAAAAAATATTATAATAATGTCACGCTGCGATCGACCAGTAATGCCTCCGCGATCGACCGGTCGATCGCGATCGACGTAATGAGCAGGTCTGGCGTAGAGAGTTAAGCATTCTGACTGCCTGATGAACAGAGCTGTCAGTCTGCTGGTTCAAGCCTGGAGACTTCTCAGTCTCCTCCCTGAAGGCAACAGGCTAAAGCAGCTATGTAGTGGGTGTGTGGGATCACCTGCCATGCTGAGGGCTTTTCCAGTGAGGCGGTTGCTGTAAGTCCTGCAGTGAGGGGAAGGAGGTGCCGACAATCTTCTCAGCTGCTCTCACGATGCGTTGGAGGCTCTTGCGGCATGATGCAGTACATGCACCAAACCACACTGTGATGCAGCTGGTCAGGACACTTTCTATGGCACCTCTGTAGAAGGTGCACATGATGGGGGTTGAAGCTCCAGCCCTTTTCAGCTTGCGGAGAAAGTAGAGGCGCTGGTGAGCCTTCTTGGCCAGTGATGCAGTGTTCCTGCTCCAGGACAGGTCCTTCGAGACGTGCACTCCCAGGAACTTGGTGCTGTCCACTCTCTCCACTGCGGTGCTGTTGATGGTCAGAGGGGCATGTTGTGCATCCCTCTTCCTGAAGTCCACAACAATCTCCTTTGTCTTCTCCACGTTGAGAGTGAGATTGTTGTGTCCGCACCACAAGGCCAGGCGGCTCACCTCGTTCCTGTAGTCCGTCTCATCGTTGTTGCTGATGAGACCTACCACTGTTGTGTCGTCCGCAAACTTGATGAAGTGGTTGGAGCTGTATGATGGTGTGCAGTCGTGTGTTAGCAGGGTGAATAGAAGGGGGCTCAGCACACATCCTTGTGGGGCCCCTGTGTTCAATGTGATGGTGCTAGATGTGTTACTCCCGACCCGTACTGTCTGTGGTCTCCCGGTCAGGAAGTCTAGCAGCCAGTTACACATTGAGGTGTTCAGCCCCAGACTGTCCAGTTTATGGATGAGCTGTTGGGGGATGATGGTGTTGAATGCCGAGCTGAAGTCGATGAACAGCATTCTAACATAAGAGTCCTTCGTGTCCAGATGTGTGAGAGCTGTGTGGAGGGCAGAGGAGATGGCATCGTCGGTTGAGCGATTAGGCCGATATGCAAATTGGAAGGGATCCAGGGAGGCAGGGAGGACAGATGTGATGCTTTTCATGACTAGCCGTTCAAAGCACTTCATCAGGATGGGGGTGAGTGCTACTGGACGATAGTCATTGAGGCATGCGGGCGTTGCCTTCTTTGGGACAGGGATGATGGTGGTGGCTTTGAAACAGGTGGGGACGATGGCCTGACTCAGTGAGATGTTAAAGATGTCCGTGAAGACCGCTGCGAGTTCTCCTGCACAGTCCTTCAGCACACGACCAGGTATGTTGTCAGGACCAGAAGCTTTTCGGGCGTTGATCTTGATGAATGATCGCCTCACGCTGTCTGAGGACAGTGCTAGCACCTGGCCATCAGGAGAGGGGGTGAGTTTGTGCAGGTGTGCTGTTACATGCCTCAAACCGAGCAAAGAAGTCATTCAGTTCATTCAGCGTAGAGGTTGAGCTGTCACAGGTCTGGGGGGATGGTTTGTAGTTTGTGATGGTCTGTATTCCCTGCCACAGACTGCGTGTATCCTTGCTGTCCTTGAAGCAGTGAGCTATTTTCCTGGAATACTGCTTCTTGGCCTTTCTGATGCCCCGGGCCAGGTTGTTTCTGGCTGTCCTCAGGCCCACCTGATCTCCTGCTGTGAAGGCAGCATTCCTGGCTCTCAGGAGTCTGTAAACCTCTGCTGTCAGCCATGGCTTCTGATTTGCCCGAACAGTGATGGTTTTGAGGTTGGTTACATCATCAATGCACTACAGTGTCTGAGTACTCCTGGAGACATGTGTTGTTGTTTGTGGTAGCAGCTTCTTTGAACATACTCCAATCTGTGGTGTCAAAACAGTCCTGGAGTGCCTCTGAAGACCCCTCTGGCCACACTCGTATCTGCTTGCGGACTGGTTTTGTGACTTTCACCAGTGGCCTGTATGCTGGCTTTAGCATAACACAGATATGGTCAGAAGCACCAATGTTGGGGAGGGGGAGGGCCTGCTTTGACCGGCTGGATTTGAGAGGACAGGAAGGAGGAAGGGATGGACACAGGTCCAGCATGGAGGCGAGCTGGTCTTTTTCTTGGAGGAAAGACAAAAATCACGTTAAGACAGAAATAATTACAAATTATTCATTTGAGGAAATGTGGCCAATTTGTCCTCCCGCAATCTAAGCCTATAACCAGGGTTTAATATGAGCCAGATCCTGCCGAACAGGATCCAGGAACTCTCTTATTTTGACAGGGTGCATTCCGGAAACTGTTTGCTTAGTTTTTTAAATTTATTTATTTATTCATTTTATAAAAATAAATACATAACAATCACATGTATCTTGCTTGGATCCGGTAACTCAAACCTCCGTCCCTAAAAGTCCAAAGTCATCAAGAATTTTTATTAAAAACCTATATACTGTATATATATTTAAACAGTAGAATAAAACTGCAAATCAGCTTTAAAGTGGGTGATTATCTGACATTTTGATTAAAAGCACAAGAAAGATTTTGGTAATCACGCGACATACGTTTGTGACGTAAAACAACTGGGCCATTTTTGCAAAACAACAGGGATCAATACGTCGAAACGACAGTCACAGTCCAATTTAGTTTCCTTTTTTTTTTTTTTTTACAAAAAAGGCTTCTCATTGTTCTTAGTTGGACAACCGAGCACCTTAATGCAGCGACAATCGAGATTGGAGCCAGAGCGAGTGGTGGGGGTGCCGAGCTAACCAGGCAGTCCTACCCATCTTTCGGACGACTGAACAAACATTATTCTCACTGTACAACGAGAAAGCTCTGAACATAACTAAGGGATATCTCAGGAAACCAAACCAACCCTAACTATAGGATTTATCAAAAATCAAAGTCTTAAAACTGGACAATGTGTCAGCCTCATGGACAGAAACTGGAAGTTGGTTCCACAAGAGAGGAGCTGATAACTGGAAGATCTTCCTCCCATTCTGCTCTTGGAAACTCTAAGAACTCCAAGTAAGCCTGCAGTCTGAGAGCGAAGTACTCTGTTAGGAAAATGTAGAACAGTAAGATCTGTAATATGAGATGGAGCTAGGTTGTTGAGAGCTTTGTAGGTAAGATGTAAGATTTTGAATTCCATCCATTATGTCTACCCACTTCTTCCTTTTCAGGTCAGGAGTGTCACTGGTGACCATGTCCAGCCATCACTGTGTGAGAGGCGGCGTACACCCTGGACAGGTCGCAAGTCCATCACCGTACCGCATATAGACAAACAAGTGTTCACTCTCACTCACACATAGAGACAATTCAGAGTCACCAGTTCAGTTCTGGATTTGACAGGGAGCCAATGGAGAGAAGCTAAAACTGGAGAAATATATTTTTTCCTACCAACTGTCATTAGGACGCTGGCATTGGATCAACTGAAGACTTTTTAAAGAAGTATTTGGACACCCAGACAACAAACCAATAGTCCAGTCTAGATGTGATAAATGCATGAAACAGTTTTTCTGCATCATTCTTAGATGAGACGTTTCTAATTTTAGCGATATTGCGCAGCTGGAAGAAGGTTGTTCTAGTAATGTTTTTAATGTGGGGGATAAAAGACATGTCCTGATCAAAAATAACACCAAGATTTTTAACATTAGAACTGGAAGTCAGATTAGTGTCATCGAAGGAGGGAGAAAGACTGAAAAATTCATTCCTAAGGTGCTCAGGTCCAGAATGACAATCATTTGTGTTTTTAGACAAGAAAGTTACTTTTAATCTCGGAGTTTCACCTTAGCATAAATGGAACTACTTAAAAAAAACTACAACGTTGATATAATTTCTTAGATCAAATATTTTTGATAAGCTCTGGTCAAAATATGAAAAACTAAATTAAATGAATTTCTTGAGGAATGTGTTTAGTCCGCAGAGTTTTGGACTAAAATCATAAGTTGAGTAAACGTAATGCTGCAATCTGTCTCATATGCCAGTCTGATCTGTCATCACTTGGATTATGTGTTGTGGATGACCGTCAGCTACTACCACACCAAATCTCACCTCAATATCTGTAGCTGATTTTAGGCCAAGGCTGATTAGCTCAAATGTGTCAACTCCAAATCAGTTGGATGTGTAGCTAATAGTTGCTGTTGCAGAGTGTTACTGAAATCTGTCCAGCAGTTTGAGGTATTTTGCTAACGAACAGAGTTGACTCCAACAGTTATTACAGAGGTATATAGCAAAGATGTAAAATACGTTGCGTTCAAAGTACATGTTGGGGATGATGCTCGGATACTGCATAAAATTTTAGCTCAAAGTCGATAAAAACGGTGGAGTTAAAGATATATATCTATATATCTATATATATATATATACAGTATATATATATATATATATATATATATATGTATATATATATATATAT
>JBBPBX010018965.1:19864-37651 GCA_038048925.1 Garcialebias charrua
TATATATATATATATATATATATATATATATATATATATATATATATATATATATATATATATATATATATATATATATATATATATATATATATATATATATATATATATATATATATATATATATATATATATATATATATATATATATATATATATATATATATATGTATATATATATATATATATATATATATATATATATATATATATATATAGTATATATATATATATATATATATATATATATATATATATATATTATTTTTTTTTCTTTAGTGTTGCTAATCATGGCAGCTGAATGAGAAGAGTGAAGTCAGACATCTGTGTTTTGCTTCAGCAAAAACAACCAAAAGTCTTCAGATTCTTGAGGTTTTCTTGGAAGTACACAACCAGCAAAAATAAAATAAAAAAATCCAGTGAACATCGAGTTATATTGACCTGTACATATGTGAAGGAAATAACAGATGGGAACAGTCAGAAAATGCCAGAACTTCTAAATTCCATAAAAATATTTGTGTCCTCCATTTCTCATTCAAAGTGATTCAATCAAAAAATGTCTGCATGCCATCACTATGTGACAGAGTAAACAAAAATGTGAAAAGGGATTTGTTTATTTAAAAAATGTGCTAAAACAGTCTCTTTAAACTTGTGGTTCCCACACCTGGTCCTTGAGGTACACCATCCTGCACGTTTCAGTTGTTTCCAACGTGCCTGATTCAGGGATTCAATTACTTCAGGTTCTGCAGAAGCCTGTTGATCACTCGTTCATTCAAACCAGGCATGTCCAAGCATGCAGGAGGGTGTTCCTCAAGGACCAGGGTTGGGAACCATTGTGATTAGTCATGTTTAAAACTAAGTGTTTGAATTTACAGTAATTAATAACGGTGCATTCAAGCTATTCATCAGCATAGTTAAAAACGACAAGCATGCCACTGGGTAGTTCAGTATTGTTGTGTGCACCACAGTGAACATAGAAAAAACAACAACACCACAGTGCTCCAAAGATCACATTAGATGTCCATGTCAAAGGTAAAGGCTGCAAGATCATCTCCAAGCAGCTTCATGTTCATTTGATCAGAGCTGCCAAGACGATTACAAAAGGTTAATGTTCACTGGACTGTTGCTAACCTCCAAGGATGCAAATGGGCATCTCTGCAGACAAATACACCCAGGATGGGAATGCAAGAGGAAATGCAACCCCAGGATGATCAGACTGATGGTGAAGACAATGAGCCAAAGAAACAATTGAAAACCATTCAATCCACACTCCAAGGTCGAGGTATGTAACTTTATGCTCGCACCATTCGTCACATTTTGAATTGTGTGCAAGAAGAACCAGGACGTCTCCACTGTGGGCAAAGCCAGGCTAGATTTAGCCAAAAATGCTGACAAGCGTCAAAGATTCTGGGATGGATGAGACAAAACCAATTCATCCACGTCTTGTGTGGGGTTCCTCAGGGCTCAGTCTTAGGCCCCCTCCTCTTCACGCTGTACCTGCTCCCTCTTGGCTCTATTCTTAGAAAATATGGGATCTCCTTTCATCGTTATGCGGATGATACACAGATTTATGTCCCGCTACATGACTCCAACTCTCTGGCCCCTCTGTTTTTATGTCTGGCGGACATCAAAGCCTGGATGGCTGCGGACTTTTTAAAGTTTAATGAGGGAAAGACTGAGGTGATGGTCTTTGGAAGTTCCACTGACACTCCCAATGCAGATGTTAGTTCCTTGGCCCAATATAGCAGACCTATTGTTACAAACCTGGGGGTCAAAGGCGATGCTGGACTAAAATTAGAAAACCACATCAGAGCAGTTGTTAAAACAAATTTTTTTTCCATCTGAGGCAGCTGGCTAATAAGGTGAAGCCGGTTCTTTTTAAGCAACATTTTGAAACAGTAGTTCACGCCTTTGTGACCACTCGGCGGGACGACTGTAACGCACTCTATATAGGAATCAGTGATTCATGTATCTCTCAGAATCAGAGGGTACAGAACGCTGCTGCACGACTTTTAACTGGCACACGAAAGTTTGACCACCTGACTGTATGATTGTCTTGTTGTGTGTACAGCACTTTGGTCCTGTGGGTGTTTAAAGTGCTCTATAAATAAAGCTGGTATGATATGATATGGTACGTCTGTATTCGTGCAAAAGAACCTATAGTTCAAACCAGAACCAGTTCTCCACAAAGTGCGCTTACAAGTGGAACGGTGCGAGTCGTGGAGTGAATTCGAGCTCGGCCTTTAGTCCTCATCAGCAGCTGTATGGATTGAATGGTGTTTGTGTGCAGAACTAGGTCAATAGTGAAAATGTTCTCGCTTGTCCTTGCCTGGCCTCTGTTCGGCCCGTCTCACCACTCATGTCAATTCTAGTTTTCTCCTCCTCGTGTCTCCACCTCCCCCTTTTTATTCCTTTCTCTCTGCTCTGATTAGGAGGGGAGTAGGTCCCAGTTGGGTCTTGTGCAGATTAACCCTTCACTTGCTGCCTCTCATCCCCCGCTCTGGTCTTTTCTTCCCTTCATACTAAAACAATTCAACGTTATCGCCTGCAAAGCTTCTGGCCGGCTTGTGCTTTTAAAACAGACTATTTGCAGCATAACCTGTGTTTTTTTTTTTTTTACAAAATGGGGAAGCATTTGGTATTGTCACTACATGAATCAGCCTTTTCCCCATTGATGTGATAACTATTCAATAAAATCCCCCCAAAAAGAGAAAACTGGGGTGGGAAAAAAAAAAAAAACCTCACAGTGGCATCAGCTTTGCAACAACTCATTTTCCAGTAAGGCGGCGTAATTCCCAGATTTGTGAACAAAATGGTGTATTATCTAACCTCAGCCAGATTTACATGATTTACAGTAGAGCAGGGAGAGGGATCATGTGTAGGTGCACACCGCCATCTGCTGGAAACTCATGACCAAAGTTTCAGTTCATCACACAGATGTGCAAAAAAAAAAACAAAAAAAAACCATCAGCCCTTTGCACTAATTCAGTCCCAAACAGGCCAGAGCTGCAGAAAAACTAACCCCGAGGAGAGTCTGTTTCAGCAGCAAGTTGCCTGAACTGGTTAAGCTGGTTTCTATGGTGCTCATGGTTCATATGGCACGTCTCCAAGCTTCGTTTGGCAAACGCAGTGAATACCTTACAAGATCCAGGCGGGTCAAAACAGTGCAGAGAAGCTGCAACTGAAGAAACGAAGCAGCTGCTGTTTGCACGAAAAAGAGCAGCCGAAGTAAAAAGTGTTATTCAGAAAACTTTTTTTGTTCTTGCAACAAGAAAAAAAAATCTTGAGCAATTTGTGTTACAAAACAACTCCCTGTAACAACAAATTGTACAAATCTGAGCAGATGTGGAATTATCCACGTGTCAAACCGACGTGTCGAAACGTTGCAGAGTACCTGAGCTTCTGGTTTCAGCTGAATAGTTCACGTTTACCCATTAGCGTGGTCATAATGTTGTGGCTAAATCAAGTGCAAATGCTGAAGCACAATTTGACCTTTACTGCACAAACTTCACAACCCTAAAAGCTAAATTATAGCACACATGAAAAATGTTCTTTGTAAGAGGCGAGGTCTTATCAGCCAAACCTAGCTGACCTTTAAAGACACTAAACTGATTTTAACTCCAACTTTACAGACACTGACCTAACATTGATGTGGTAGTAAAAAAAAAAATGGAGGTATTACAGCTGATTTATCTTTTGGAGCATATCTAATTCGAGATGGCTGCTACAGCTAACTGACATTTGCCAACACAAACGTGGCTATAACTCAGTTTTACAGACGTCGAGCTAAAGTCTGATGGTCATCGACAACACAAAACTGATGTCCCCCGTCGCTGAAGGATTTGAATAATGAATGTTTGTAGTTTTCAAGATGAGTGTTTTATTGGACTGGAACTGAACAGGAGATGCAAGTAAACTTTAAAGCTGCTATATGTAACTTTTGTAACAATATATTTTTAACATATTTCTTCACTCTGTCACTAGATTGATGTTAGAGAGGTAATCTCTGAAAAAAACTAAAAAAAATATTGTCCCCTTGCTTCTCCAGGTGGTAAATAAGCATTTCTAAAAAGAAAAAGTGACCCGCCATTTTCCAGCCAATAAAAACAAAGTTTGTAACCAGCCAATAAAAACCGAGCTTGAATTTGAATCAGCCAATAAAAACAGAGCTTGAATTTGAATTTTAACAGACCACAAGGGGGCAGAGCCATATATGGCTCTGAGGGGGAGGGATCAGAATGCTTTGCTTGTTGAAATTTTTTCTAAGTGCTGATGTTCTACAGAAACTGCAGACTGAACCTTTAATGGTGTGAGATGTTCAAGTGGATACGAGTTACACTGTGTAGAAGAGGTAGTTTATAATTTTTTCCTTGTGTGAGGTGGTGCATCTAAAGCCATTTTATTCACCACCAGTTGCAATGGCGGAGCCAGGGGGTGGTCAGTGGTGGATTTGTCCATCATAAATGAATATTCAGCCACTCTATAGTCATTTCAGGAAACTATACATTTATAAAAGCTAGATAGCATAGTTTCCTGCAATGGTTTGTTATCTGTGTGTCCAAATTCTTCTTTAAAGTCTTCAGTTGATCCAAAATGCTGCTGCCAGAGTCTTAACTGGAGTTAGTGGGAGAGATCATATCTCTCCAGTTTTAGCTTCTCTCCATTGGCTCCGTCAAATCTAGAATTTGATTCAAAATCTTACTTCTAACCCACAAAGCTCTCAACAACCTAGCTCCATCTTATATTCGAGACCTTATTGTTCCATATTTTCCCAACAGAGCACTTCGCTCTTAGACTGCAGGTTTATTTGTGGTTCCTAGTTTCCAAAAATTCAGAAAGGGAGGAAGATCTTTCAGTTATCAGGCTCCTCTCTTGTGGAACCAACTTCCAGTTTCTGTCCGTGAGGCTGACACATTGTCCAGTTTGAAGACTTTCCTTTTTGATAAATCCTATAGTTATAGGGTTGGTTTGTTATGCTGCTATAGACTTAGACTACCGGAAGACAAATTGACCTCATTTCTTTAAATAATTTGCTAAAATTGAATAGTTTTATTTGATACTACAGGTAGTCCTAGACTTACGACGGTCTCGAGTTATGCCGTTTCGCGGTTAAGACACGCATCTCCCATTTTAAAAAAAAAAAGAAAAAAAGAAAGATTTATTTTGAAAAGCGATTTACGCAGTTTCCGGTTTTACGTTTTAACGTAGCGGTGGACATTACTCTCTACATTACTCTCTAAAAAAGCTAAGTCTGGTCCTCTGGACATTCAAAAAACAAAACAAAACTGTACTGTGAACTCTGTTTTACGTCGTAAACGGAACGGAATATGGCAGATGGACCGAGCTGGACGGCAATTTTACATCGTAAACGAATGGAGAATAAGGAGGAGGCTTCACCACAGCATCCCAGTAGGAAATTAACTCTTTTTTGCCTTCACTATGGCTCCCAAATGTATGTGTTTTAAGATAATTATGTAGGGTACTGTGTTAGGATAGGCTAAGTGCTTGGGAATACAGTACTGTACATGTATATGGTGCAGTATTTACGTATATGGTGCAGTATGTTCCGACTTACATCGAAATTCACTTTATGCCACCGCACAGGAACGGAACTCCGTCGTAAGTCGAGGACTACTTTAACATGTGATTCTCGACCTGCCATTGTGTATCCGTTCCTCTCAAACCCAGCAGGTCGAAGCAGATGGCCGCCTGTCCTGAGCTTGGTTCTGCTAAAGGTTTCTTCCTCACCAGGGAGTTTTTCTTTCCCGCTGTCGCCTTCATGCTTGCTCGAGAGGAGAGTTCTGCGATGGAGTTAAACTCAAATAAATAGTGTTAAATTATTATTTTTAAAGATGAATGTTTCTGTTCAGAGCCCTGAGATGACTTCTGTTGGTGCTTTATAAACAAATTGGATTGAACTGAATATAGATATGGTGGCCATCTTGAATTTTGACACATCCCAATTTTTGAAAGGAACTTCGTTAGATGTAGCCACACACCAAAATGGAAGTCAGCACTTATTTTTCAAGTTAACGCGCTCACATCACGGTCAGACGGTATTTTTCAATTCCCTCATTTCACTCTGAGACGAGGGACAATTATCTTCTATGTAGTTTTCTCAATACAGTATTACTTTTAAATATTTTCTTTCAGCTAGTTTTAAAGTGTAATGCAAGGTTTTCATTTTATTATTAAATTCCTTTTCATTATTTACATTTTATTTAAAGCTCATCATTTTAATGTTAAGAGTACATTTTTATTGTGAACGCTCAGCTCCCAGACTCGGAGCAGATTTACAGTTTTCTTAATCCCACCCTGCTTCCAGATTAGCCCCAAAACCTTGATCTGGAGTCCACCTGAATGGAGGAGATGAGGTCATGTGACCCGCCCTCTGCCCTTGTGGTATTTCCTGTGTTTGTGTACATTATTATCCTGGTTACACACAAAATATCTAAAGTTTTCTTCCAAAGCAGAATCTCACTTAAGTTTTAAACACATTTTTTTAAAGGTTTATTTTCCAATTTTTGTAGTTATTTACAATTTTATTAGAGAACAATTTCCTCTGAGGTCGACTTTGGTTTGCTTGATATAATACTGGAAATCTTATAAAACCATTACAGGAAACAGATAGTTTGTTGCCAAGTTATTACACGGTGGCAGCTTTTCATCGGTTATTATTTTACATTACCGTAATTTCCAGACTATAAGCTTCTTATAGTTGCGGAAAATGTATGTGGGGTTTTTTTTGCGCTCCGGGCGCTCACATAGCTAGCTGCCCAATACACGTCTGTCTCGGGGGGTGGGTCCTTGTGACTCAATAAGACTACCTGTATAAATAAAGGTTAAAAAAAAAAAATCTGACCAATGATATTACCGAACAGGTCACAGTGTACCAATAAAACTTGGTTTCATTGATCCACACTTCGTTTCCTCCAGCCCCAATCTCTTTCCCTCCCCGCTGAGCCCTCCCCTGGAGGGCACAACAAACTATTTGCACTTGCAGCCACTCGAAAAAAGTATGAATCGTGCATTTTAATGGCACTCTGAGCTCAAGGGCACAGGAGGAAGATGAGGCAACTGTATTTTTTTTTTTTTTTTAACCAGCCGGCCAGCCGTGTTAGTTCAGGGAAAAAAACTTTTACTGTACGTATTTGTGTATACAGTAGTTCCTCGCTACTTTGCAGTTTGTTTATTGTGGACTTGCTCTATTGCGGTTTTTCAAAATAAGATTGGACATGGCACACAACTGGCTGATTGATGGATGAGCCGCACGATTGGCATGACATTTTTATTTAATATAAATTATTTAGCACCTCCTGCACCTTTGGGCCGATCTTACTGCAGGATAAACTTCCTGCTGCAGCGGATTCTCGGTGCAGAGCTGAGAAGTGGGCGTGGCCAAAAGTGTTTGCAGGTGGCTGAGAGCAGCAGAGGCAGGGAGCTGAAATCATGACGTTTAGAGCGTTTAGTTTGGAAACATTGTTTAGAATATTGCAAGTGTGGGAAGGGTTTAAAACACCTTTAAATATATGTATATATACTATTCCTACGTCGCAGTTTTTCACTTATCGCGGGTCTTCAGGGTACGGATCCCCCGTGATAAACGAGGGACTACTGGAATACCGGTACGTATTTAATTAACAGTTTGAAAAGTCTTTCTGTCTAAATATCTCATGTTACAATTTGGATACTTGCGACTTATAGACAAGTGCAGCCTGTATATGTTAAAAAATATATATATATTTTTTTAATTTATTGGGCGTGGCTTATATTCAGGTGCACTCAACATTCCGGAAATTACATTAATCTAGTTAACTACTAAACTCTACCATAGTTTAACAATCTTTGAAGAATCCATAAATAATGGAAAACTTACATAAATAATCTTAATGACTGAAGCCCAGATACATAACTTTATAGTTGTATGACCAAAATTTTGTTTAATTATAATAAATGTCTATAGCTTTGTACTTCAGTTATTTTGTAAATAATCATTGTGAAATTCTCAGTGTGGATTTCCCCTCCTACCTTTAGCTATGAAACAATCCTCTTGTTCAACATTTTATATTAAATTTGAACCAAAAGTTAACAAACGTGTCATTAAAAGCAAAATCAAAGAAACACGTCGAGTACAATAAACCTAAATTCATCAGAAAGGAAGGCTGACAAATATAAACCGAACCAAATCAAAACTTTTGACACTTTTTTATTTTTTGCTTGCAAACCAAAAAAAAAAAAAAAAAAATCCAAGAAAGTTCAGATCAAATAAATAAATTAACTACCGGTACTGAAAACTTTTGGCCATTAAAGCAAGTCGTGGAGCGAGAGAAAGGCTTTAAAATGACGGCGCTCGTGTGAGGAGTGAAACCGTTACAAACCAAAGCGGCGCTGAGTTCAGTCCGTCGGCGCTCTACCTGCGGATTGCTCGTGGTGTGCGTGCATAAATCTTGATCCAGTCCCACCGCTCAGTGAAAACAGAGCAAAGCAAAGTAAAACTTTCCCACGTATATGAAACGTTTAAAACGTTAAAAATTGAGCCAAGTGCTTGTTTTGTCCCTAAAATATTATCGTGACAACCTGAATGATTCACCCGTATTTTAGCAAATAAATGCACTAACTAATATTTTTATTATTTTCTTTAAAGTTACTCGCTTATTAAAACCTGTCGGCATCTTAAAGACATAATTATCAGCGTGTACTTGTATTTTTATGCATACAGTTCTGAATTCTCAAGGTAAAAACTGCCGTGTAGAAATGTCAATATCATAATCTGACCAGGTTTGTAGCTTAACACAATGGTTCCCAACACTGGTCCTTGAGGAACACCATCCTGCATGTTTTAGTTGTTTCTTTGCTCCAACTCACCTGAATCACTGGTTTATTATTTACTTCATTAAGTTCAGCAGATGCCATTACCCTTTAATTCAAATCAGGTGTTGAAGCAGAAGAATAAAACGTGTAGGATGGTGTTCCTCAGGGACCACGGTTGGGAACCACTTGCTTAACAGACTGAGGTAAAGTTGCTTGTTTCCTGAAGTAAAATAGACAAAGTCTTTTTCAATTGTTTAGTTTCTCTAGAAGAAAAAAAAAGCAGAGTATACGTTCAAATCCCTTTTCGATAAACTTGATTATAATTCGACTTATTTACAAACCCAAAGAGGAAGCGTTAAGATGACCTTTGCCTTGGATAATTATATTTATCGTTAAACATTGAAATGTTTTAAGTTTGGCATTTTCTCTCCTAAACATGTTTGAGAAATATTTTTAAAATTTGGTAAAGATTTTCCAAATATTTAGTAATTCAAACTGAAGTTAGATTGTTTTGCAATTATTAAAAATTAAGTTTATTTTCATAAATCGGAGTATGAGGCTGTCGTCGAGTGTATGATAAGAAAAAAAAACTTGGCACAAATAGAAAAAACTAACAAATAAAAATACTTTAAAAGTAATTAAGTCTTTCTTTGAAGTTTTTCTACCTTTTTTCAAATGATCTTAAATATTTTTAGTCTCCTTTTACCAGATTTTTAATTTTAACATTACCTTGTAGTTTCATGTTACAGAATTTTGTTTTGTTTCCAACATAAAACAAATTAAAAACTAAACTCTAAATTTTCATGAATTCTCGACATAATTATTTAGCACTCTAAATGTTGGTTCCATTATGCTAATTTCTGCGATTTTCAATCCCGTTTATGATTTTGCTCGTTTTGCTTCAGACATTTGATTTCTTTGGAGCTGAATGGACCCAAACACCTGCAAACATGAGAAATAAAACCATTTTCATGACAGTTTCTGGCAGTATAATGGATTTGATTTGCATTATAATAAATGATTTGAGGACTGTAACAAATCACTTAGAAAAAAACAATTTAAAACATTGACACTGAAATCAATTCCAGCCTCTTTTTTTTCTTTTCTTAAAACAAAACTTATAAACAGAATGGCACTAATTTGCATTGTTTGACAGTAAAGTGAGTTTTAAAAAAAAAGGTTTCCAAAATGGGTTTGAGGAGATATTTTCTTTAAAAAAAAGTTTTGTAGTTCGTTTATGATTCTGCAAAACAGAGTCATGCAAGGTCCCATCTCTTTAGAAATGTTTTGGATTTTTGTTTTCCTTTAAACAAATGTTTCTTTTTTTTTTTGTTTTCTTCAGTCAAAAGAATCCATAAAGGGCCAAAAATAAAAGCTCGTCCATTTTCACAAAAAGAAACAACGGGCGCTTGGAGCAGTGCAGGAACTCACACTCGCCATGTTTGGTGAGAGGCTTCGTCTCCTCCCGTTTGGTTGGTCCCCACCGTCCATCACAACAAACGAAGTCCGGACCGGGTGGTTTTAAACCCCTCCAGTGGTTTTTAGCTGCATCGAGACCGCCCCCCAAGTTTAGTTCAAAGGCACAACTCGTTTAACGTCTGCGCTGGGTCCCGACCCGCCAGCTGAGAAACACTGATGGGTGTCGTCTTCTGTCAGCTCCACAGCGGGGGAAGCAACAGTAAACCTGTGGAATTAAAACACAAATCAGTGCAGAAAACAAAACAAAACAAAAAAAAAACACGCACCAAAGTCTGACAGTGGACTAGTTGGTAAAAAATGTGGGTTTTTTTACCTGCAGTCTCCGTGTGGACGCATTTTGAGCGGACAGATTTTGAAAATCACGACCTGCTTTCATGCTCAGAGCTCGCAACAATGCTTTATTAGCCGAGCACCTTATTTTGAAGTTCACCTTTGCCCTCGGCTTATTTTGTACCCATCCCAGCGATTATGTAGGGGTTGAACGAGTACATAATTTTTAAACTCAACATTAACATAAAAAAAAAAACTCGAGTAGAACTCGAGTAGTCGATGACGTCATAGGATCTTAAGATGCAAAAAATAATAATAAATAAAAATGCATAAAAACGTCATTATTTACACACAAAAAAAGACCAACAAAACATTAGGAGCATATATTATGCTCCTATCATTTATCATACTGCAGATAAGTCACAGGAAAAACAAAACTATTATTATAATTTATTAAGCTGCAAAAGTTAATGAAACGTTCAGCACGTCAAAAACTAAACTTAAAAACAGTGGGGTGGTTGTTACACCATATGTGACCTGCAATGCAACACCGCCCCCTACCGTCACAATCTACGGTGGTCACAGAGCTCCAAACAGGAAGTTGGGGAGTGGATGTGTTATGTCTTTCAAAGTCAAAGTCAACTTTATTGTCAGAACTGCAATATGTACAGGACATACACAGGATTGAAATTGCATTTCTCTCAGTCCCTCGGTGCAACAGTAACCATTTAAACACTAAAACACTGAAACATTTAATAAACATAAGCATAAAATAGTAAAAGTGTAACACTGTCCACTGTCCTGTCCTATAATGCTTAGCGATATGTTAGTGTTCTGGCCACATCATGAGTGAGTTAGACGTCTGTGATATAGACCTGCCTCTTGTGTGTTATTTAAGTTTGACTGTTTCCAGTTGTGCAGCTCAAAGTGGCGTGGTTGGGTTTAACCTACAATAGGGTTCTCAACGTGCAACAAACGGGGAGTTGATTTAGTGGTGTAACTGCGTTGTGATGACGTCACTACGAGTACTCGAGGTGAAATTAAAAACCTCGATAGAAGTCCTAGGACTCGAGCTGTCGATTACTCGGGTACTCTGTTAAAGCCCTAATTATTGATCATCGTGGATTTTACACCTGGACATTTTCCTCGGATGTTTTCGGTCAAAGCGGAGCTCCAGATGACAAAGCGCTCGGAGACAAGTTGGTGTTTGCTGCAAAAATTTCATACGAGTTTGAGACGGTTCAGACGTCTACAACAGTTTTGTGACTTTTTCAAGAGAAAAGTTTTCACATAAAGTTTTTTAATATCAGGCGAAAACAGCGTGTCTTTACGACTCGTTAGGAAATTGAGAATCCCACAAGTCATAAGCCACCCAGGAGACAACCATCCCAACGACTCGCAGCTCGGTGAGACACCACTTTTAGCAGCGGCACATCTGGAAACAAGAACACAAGAGTTGACCTGCTGCAAGAAATGAATAAAGAAATCATTTCAACATTTGGGTCAATTTTTGGAATAAACCAGAGCCATCAGCCTCAAGCTGAAGTCAAATGGAACCAGATACACCCAGTTTCAACTCCCAGTGGTTTATTTGAACAATATATACCTTTATGGACCTGCTGGTGTTTAATTTCAAGTTTAAAATGAACCGGAAAAGGGTTGTTCAGTCAATAAATGTATTATTTTATTAATTTATCATTAGAGAACATCGGCATTGGAGCTTTGATAAACTGCAGATGATTTTATAACAGCTGTGACTCCAGAAGCTGAAACTGATGCTTACTTGTGGTTCCACTGATTTAAATGTCCTGTCAAAGGCATTTCCTGTTATTGTTTTAACATTACACTGTGTTTGTTGCTTTGGACTTGACTTCAGCATTTGATACTGTGGATCACACTGTTCTCATTAACAGATTATGTGATCTGTTTGGTATTTCTGGTACGGTTTTAAATTGGTTCAATTCTTATTTATCTAATAGGTCTTTTACTGTTTTCATGAACAATGTTCATTCTGACGTTTCTGATCTGCCCTATGGGGTGCCCCAGGGTTCAGTTTTGGGCCCGATCCTCTTTTTATTGTACCTACGCCCATTAGGCTTTATCTTAAATAGCTTTAGTAACGTCTCATACCATGTGTACGCTGATGACATTCAATTGTATTGTTCATTTCGACTGTCTGAATTCTATAAATTGACTGAACTCAGTAACTGCCTATCAGCCATTAAGATATGGCTTAATGACAACCACCTGCAGCTAAATGCTAACAAGACTGAAACGCTTATCGTTGCTCCGGATGATAAAATCATTGAAATTAAGAAGCATCTTGGGTTCCTAAACCTTGCGAACAAAAACAACCTCAGATATCTGGGTGTTCTCTTTGACAGCTCTCTGTCAATGGACAATCATTGCAAATTGTTAGCTCGAAACAGTTTTTATCATTTAAGGAATATTTCTAAGCTACGAGCTATTGTATCACAAAAGGAATTAGAAATGATTGTCCATGCATTTATTTCTTCTCGCCTAGACTATTGTAACGGCCTTTTAGTGGGGATTAGTAAATCCTCCATAGCTTCCCTTCAATCTGTGCAAAACGCTGCAGCCAGGCTTTTGACTAGAACCCCCAGAACAGCTCATATCACTCCGGTTCTGGCCTCTCTACACTGGCTCCCAGTTCATTTTAGGTCACATTTTAAAATTTTATTATTAACTTTTAAAGCATTACATGGTGAGGCTCCTAAATATTTATTGGACCTTTTGAAGCCTCTTTGTCCATCTAGAACTCTGAGGTCTTCCAATAAGCTACTGCTGACAGTTCCGAGAACTCATTTTAGAACTCGTGGCGATAGAGCATTTCAAGTGGTGGCTCCGAGGCTCTGGAACGCTCTCCCTATAACAATACGCTGCTCCGAGTCAACAGCTGCATTTAAAAACAGTCTTAAGACTCATCTCTTCAGACAGGCGTTTGATTAACTTTGTACATTGTTTTTAGAGCTTGTTATGTTTTACCTTTTTGTATAGTATCTCTGTGATTTTATGATTTTATTTCTGTGATTTTATGATTTTATTTTTCCTCTTGTGAAGCACTTTGTGACTCTCATGTCTGTGAAATGTGCTATATAAATAAAAAATTACTTACTTATTGTATGAATACTTTTTTTAAGCTGCATTTTCACAGGAAATGCAAATTCTCTAGTTTTAACTACATTTCAAACTAGGTAGAACACCCTCAAAAAGTTTGGGCAACAAAAAGTTGATCTTATTTTTCTCTCACACATTCATTGTCCCCTTTTAGTCAGCCACGTCTTATCATATATAACATTAATTATATATACAGGGTATATGCAGAAATTCTAGAGTTGAATTTAATACCTTTTAATACCTTTTTAATACCATCAAAATATTTTTTAATACCATCACGGCACCGAGCTGTAACCGTAGCGGCAACCTGTTGTATTTCAGTTCCATGCAACTAATTGTAAAGTGATAAGATTACTGTCATTTTCTTCCTAAACTTTGGTAGTAAATGTAGTTTTATAACAATTACTGGATACAGTACATCAATTTGCTTCTTGCCTCAATAAAAGCACTGACCTATTTGTTATTTAAATCTAACCCAAGAGAAAAAGTTTAATTGTTCCCACACACAGCATATCTCTAATGGCAAACAAAAAACTGTAAACTTGAAAACAGAACAGTTTAGTTAAAATAATTCAACACTGAACACATGCATAATTCAAAAAGAGAGGGAGAAAAATAATAACTACTGTATTTTTCATCCTGTAAGTTGCAGTTTTTTGCATAATTTACATGCCTTGCAACTTATAGGACGAAGTGACATATTTATAGATTTTTTCCCCCCATATTTATAAACCATTTGACTGAAATATGACCGTTTCCATTCATTCTGACTGAAAAAAAAAAACCTGCAGTTCCTGATGGCCCCATAGGGTATGGCATGCTGTTGGCTGTTGTATCATGTAATAGGAAAACGTGCCTTTAATGACAAATTAAAAAAAGTTCAAGACAAAAACAACTGGACTTTATTTATTATACTATTTATTATACTATTATACTATACTTTGTTTTTTTATTGCACTTTTTAGAATTAATAATAATAATAATAATAATAATGAATTCAATTTATAACGCACTTTTCATTAATGAAAATCTCAAAGTGCTACAAGGTGCAACAGAATTAAATGTCAATAAAACAAATAATAAAACAATTAAAATCAATAACAATATCAACTAAGATCAAAAGTAGAATCATGAGGAGGTAGAGTATGCTCGGTTGAAAAGAAAGGTCTTCAAGCCGCTCTTAAAGTCAACCACAGACTGTGGGGCTCTCAGACAGTCAGGAAGAGAGTTCCACAGGCGGGGGGCAGCCACACTGAAAGCCCGGTCTCCCATGGTCCTTAATTTGGTTCTCGGAATGTGAAGGAGATTACTGTTCTGTGACCGCAGCGAACGGGTGGATGAGTATGGAATAAGAATATCCTTCAGATAATCTGGTGAAGTTCCGTGTAAGCATTGATGTGTAATGAGAGCAGTTTTGTACTGAATTCTGTAGGCGACAGGAAGCCAATGAAGGTTATGGAGAATGGGCGTAATATGTTCAAATTTACGAACTCTCAACAAGATCCTTGCTGCACTGTTTTGAATATATTGAAGTTTCTGAAGGTTTTTGCCAGGGATTCCAATAAACAGGGAGTTGCAGTAGTCGAGCCTGGAGGAGACAAAAGCATGGACGAGCTTCTCAGCATCGGAAAAAGTTAGGGATGGGCGAAGTCTGGAGATGTTTCGAAGATGGAAGAAGCAAGTTTTAAACAGATGCTTAATGTGATTTTCAAATGTAAGATTGGAGTCCATTTTTATTCCAAGATTAGTAACAGAGGTGGAGAGGGGGATGTCTTGTCCAGAAAAGGAAAGTCTTGTTATAGGAGATGTTTGTTTGAATTCACCATGTCCTGGATGACTGAGAATCTTCACTAGCTATTAATGACCCAATCGGCCTGCCATACTCTCCCCACCTCTCTGCTCACTGCTTCAATCCAACAGCCAGCTGCACCGCCCCGGCGAAATGCAGCTAATTTGACCATTAAAGTGCATTTATTAAGAAAATGATAGACAGAAACACACCTCTGCTATAATTTCGAGCTAACAAATAATTGTTTAGGTATTTTTCTTGTTAAATGACGGCGAAACGAGCCGCGCTCCTTTTTCCTGTTTTCACCGCTGAGCGATCACGGTGCACACAGGCAGCGACACTTTTTTTTTTTTAAATAAAGCCGATTTAACCATTAAAGTACATTTATTAAGAAAACGTTAGACTGAGACACACCTTTTGCTATAATTTCGAGCTAACAAACAATTGTTTAGGTAAATTTCTTGTTAAATGTCGGAAGATAAAGTCGCGCTCCTCTTTCCTGTTTCTTTTTACAGACATGATCAGCCTCGGCCAGCTGTAGGTGCGCGCGCACACTGACTGACGATATGACGTCTTTGTTTTAGCTAAGGTCCTACTTGGAACATAAAATTAGAAAAGATAAATAAATTCACAGACCTTTTTTAGACGCCAGAAAGGGAAAAATATAGTTGTGTAGGTTTTAAAAAATTTAATACCTCGTCAGATGACGTTTATTACTTTTTAATACTTTTTAATGGCCTTAATTTGTGTTAATTTCATTTACTACCTTTTAATACCTTTTACAACCCCGCGGATACCCTGCATATATATATATACATATACATATATATACATATACATATACATATATATATATACATATACATATACATATATATATATACATATACATATACATATATATATACATATACATATACATATACATATATATACATATACATATATATACATATATATATATATAAAACATTAATGTTGGAGTGAAAGTGTCTGACTGAATATCAGATCTGTGCTTCGGTTGCATGTCTGAAATGTGCTGCAGAGACTCACTCACCTGCCTGTTCATGACTGCTCCTCAGCCTGAGGCTGTGATTGGCTGTCACCTTCAGATTCCTCCTGGATCTCTTCATCATCCTCCTCCTCCTCTTCCTCATCAGGCTCCTCCTTCTTTCCATCTCCAATATAGTCATTATCTGAGGCCTCTCCTTGTTCTCTCACCTCCATTTCTCCGTCACTGTCTGCACACTCTGCTGTCGCCACTTCCTCTTCTTCTTCCTCCTCCTCCTCATCTCCCTCCTCCTCCTCTGCCTCCTCCTCGCTGAAGGGCTCCTTGCCTTCCTCCACCTTTCTGGCGGTCTCAGAGAACCAGTCTCTCACCTGCTCGTAACTCATCTTGGACTTTGCCACCAAATCGTCCAGGTCTTTCTCGCTCAGGGCTCTGTGCTTGAGGTAGTATTCCTTTAGAAACAGCTTTCCAGACTTCACCTGGAAGAAACGACAACACGGAGATGTTTAAAATGTGTAAAATCGAGAGAGGAGTAAAGGAAGCCGTCTTTGTGAAGAGAACCTGCCCGTCATTAAACAGCGGCGGAAACAAAGCTGTTATTGCTAGTATCACTCAGCTCTCTGTGAATAGCAAGCGGCCATCAGGGTGCTAAATCGAAACATTAGAAGCAAAATTTGTGAACAGCTGCCAGCAACCATGTGCGCTTGTTTATCTCCGTAAACAGTTAAAGAGTTTTAAAACTAAAATAAATAGAAAATTAATAGACGAAAGCAAAAACCATCGTCATTTAATAGTCATGAGATTTTATTCAGGTTTAACATATTGATGATAAAACTGCTCCAAATATGTGAAACTGTAAAAACGGCCCTTACAAGTTGTGGTAGATTCAGCCGAGTGCTGTTTGCACTGACCGTAGACCCGCATTTCAGGACTGCAGTGATCAATATTTTAGGAAAACTACCGGAGTAAACGTTCAATCTGATACAATTCAGGGTAACATCATTATGTTTGATTTCATAGTTTGCAATAAGTGCCTTTAAAGCAACCTTACTATAAAGAGATGCTGCATCATGGCAGCTAGTTAATTACCAAGAAATACCCATAATTAATCATCAGATCATTAGACTGTAAAACGTATTAAAACTGTTAAGAAAAATTAGGCAAAAAAAGAGGTTTACCGGTATTTTTGGTCATATTTAGACACCAAAAAGTATAAATCATTAGGATCTATTTTTTGCTTATGAAGATTTGCGGGACTATTAAAACACCACGGCGTACCACTGAAGCACTG
>JBBPBX010018966.1:0-26228 GCA_038048925.1 Garcialebias charrua
GCCTTTGCTGCAGCTTCCAGGTTGTTACGACCCGAGGGGTCACGTAACATGAAGGGACACGAGACCAGAAATGAGGGTTAAAAAAAAACTTTTATTTTACGCTTTCCAGCTGCCCCTTCCTGGCTGTGCCGCCTCCAGCAGCCCTGAGAGAAAAAAAAGAGGAGAGTCCAAAACCATCAGCTTCCCTGTGTCCCTCTCAAAGTAATAAAATTAAAGTGGCCAGGTCGAATCCAGCTTCAGGACGGTTACTAAACAAAAACAAACTCCAAGCCCGGCGGGACGCTCACGCCTCCTGTCTTCAGCACCCCGGTTGGGCACGCCCCACTCATAACAGCGACATCAGGTCACAGCTCTTTCTTCTCACACCAACGACAGCAGGTCACAGCTTCTTCTTCTTACAACAACATCGGCATCATCACTCGGCGACTTCTTTCGGCTTCAACATTCGGACATTCTTCTTTATCATTCGGACATTCCTCGGCTTCTACATTCGATCTCCTTTCGGCCATGGCTCCCAGCTGCTCCTGCTTCGGACATCTTCCTTCTGCTGCTTGGACCTCTGCCCTGCTACTGCTGCTTGGACCTCTCTTAAGACGGGCCAATCCCCCCACCTACAGCATGCCTTAATTAACCCACAGCTACAGTCAATTAGCCTCCAAACCTTTAAAAGCCACTGGGAAGTTGTGTTTAGAAAATAAACGTCTCAGTTTCTCTGAAACTCCCGCAACATACGGAATGACCACTGGTCTGGGTTCCTTCTTTTCACCTGATGGTTGGCTGGAGTCCTGTTTGGGTTTCTTCTATGCTTTCAGGAAGGCCCAGCAGACAGCGTCCCCACTAACTCAGGAGCCAGACAGAAGGAGAAATCCCATTTAAGACAGGCTCTGGAGCAATGTGGATATCCTAAATGGGCCTTAGACTGAGCTGAATACAGCATCTCAGACTGAGGAAGTCTTTCGGACGAAAAACAAAATGTTTCTACTTTTTGTTTTGTTTTGCTTTGTTTTTTGAATGTCCAGAGGACCAGACTTAGCTTTTTTAGAGGTTGCTTAAAGGTGTTTTTAAGACTTTTTTTCAACTTTCTTTAAAAAAAAGAAAAAACAATAATAATAATACATTGCTTACAGGATGACATCATTTGGGGGTGCAGCTGAGTAAGCCAAACTCTGACATTGTCTTCAAAGATGGACAACTTCAGCACACAGTGCTGAGCCCCATCCTCAGTTTAACCAGTTTCATGTTTCTTTACCATGCTCCCACCCCAACACTCAGCTGTCATTGTGCATTTTATGTGCTTGTGTCTGTTTCCAAATTGCCTGTGTTGGCCTTAATATCACAGAGAACACAGAATCATAAATGAGATTTTGTTCTGAGCAGGGCACAACCTGTTTAAATCGCATACTCGCCCCACTGAATATCAATGGGCTTTGTCGATGTGCTGCCAGCTAGACTGGACACTCCTGCAAACGACTGAATACAGATCAGATTCTAAGTCACACTTTATCCTCCTCCTTTGCTAGTGGTTTATTTTTCTTACTTATTTATGTCCTTCCCTTAAAGAGTTCAATTAACATAAGTGGAATCACTTAAGGATAAAAAATGCAGCATATTTTGCAGATCGCATATGAACATTTAGACAAACTAGTGAGCTGAAACTTTATCTTATATAACTTTGAATTGATTTAAATCCTTTAAATAAGTTTTTTATTATTATGTTGTCCTTGTTAACAACAAAAATATGTGGAGTAAACATTCTGCTGTTACCTTGTGTTTCAGCTAGAGGTCAGCAGCTCATAATTTTGTTTTAGCAGGCGGTCTAAGACAATTATGAGTTCTTGGGATGCCCTTATTTAATGGTAAGTGGACTGTACTTATGTAGCACCTTTCTATCTTGTCAAGATACTCAAAGCTCTTTATAACACAATCTGTGTCTCATTTACCTCCATGCACACATAATCTGAATCTGTAGAGACTAATCACAGCTTTAGATCACATTCATACGCTGATGGGACACACATCAGAGGCAATGAGGGGTTTAGTGTCTTGCCCAAGGACACCAACATGTGACTGCTGGTGGAATTGAACTGCCAACTCTCCTGTTGGAGGACATACTGCTCAACCACTCAGCCACAGTTGCCCCACCACATGTTGCATATGCAAAGAGCAGACAAACATTAAATAATCCTCCTTTATAGTTTTGTCATGCATCTATACTTGTACATCAGAAACATTAAACATCATCTTTTTATACAAGCCTGTCATTTTTATGTCAATCCTCTCGGTACCAGTCAGCAGAGGGCAGTGTGAGCCTGCTCTCCATAAATCCTAAAAGGAAAGAACTTGTTTTCTGGGCCTGTGAAATCTGGCAGCTCAAATAAACAGACCACAGCACGTGCTGTTGGCAGTCATCTGCATGCTTGTTTCATCTGCTTCCAGTATACTTCATTTCTGTGTTTAAAGTTGAATAAATCGGTTGGATCTCAGTGTCTCGCAGCAGGTTGGCAGAAGATGCTCAAGTCTGACGGAGGTGGTTGTGACCCCATAAAGATGTGTCTCTCTGCCAACTAGACTGGCCTGCTGCTGCTGCAGACAATGGATGTGGTGGATCAGAAAGCATCTTTTTCACATTTCTTTGTTTTGACTTCTCCCTTCTCTAAATGTTGCCACAGCAAACAAATTTTGCATCAAAGAGTTGGTTCATTTTATTCCAGATGTCCCTCCGCACTCAGCCTGGGCTCAAACACAGCCTCAGGACCACAAGTCCTCAGCACTGACCTCAGAGCTATCACATCCCTGATTAGCAAATGTTTCTGAAACAAATAAAGTTACATTAATAACAGACTATGGCATGGCTCATTGATATATTTTTACAATTTTGTAGTTTGATGCTTCATTTGTTGCCACCATGCACCCCCACAGAAGACAAATTGGCTTCTTTGCTAATTTTCATCCATTGTCCTGGGCAAAATTAAACCAGTTCATAAAAGAAGTGTACAAAACAAATACAATGGTAATGAGTGATGAAGAGGCACCATGACTAACTGACACTAACCAACATAAAAATGGCAAAATCAAAGTCAAAAGTCAAAGTCAACTTTATTGTCAGAACTGCAATATGTACAGGACATACACAGGATTGAAATTGCATTTCTCTCAGTCCCTCGGTGCAACAGTAACCATTTAAACACTAAAACACTGAAACATTTAATAAACATAAGCATAAAATAGTAAAAGTGTAACACTGTCCTGAGTTTTTGCATAGTAGTATAAAAGTATGAAAATTTACACCAACACTAAAACACTAAACATTTAATGAACATAAGCATAAAATGAAATAATAAAAGTGTAATACTGTCCTGAGTTTTTGCATAGTAGTATAAAAAGTATAAAAAGTATATCTATAAAATAAACTGAAGGTTCTAGCATTGACATTTGCAAAGAGTGGCAAAGCAGCATATGAGTTAATGTACACAGTATATGTATGAGGTAGTTGATGTTGGTATAGAGGCAAAGTGGCATATGCAGTAAGGCACATAAGGCACATTGGGCATCCTTAAATAAGGCTAGTCAGAGAATACTGTATATGTATCAGCAGTAGTGTAGATATAAAAGTAGTGTAAATGTAAACAGTAGTAATAAATGTAAACAGTAGTAATAAATGTAAACAGTAGTAATAAATGTAAACAGTGAATGTAAACAGTAGTATGACTATAGGCAGTAATGTAATACAAACATTAGTGCAAATATGAGAAGTAGTGCAAACTGAATGAGCACATGACCGAGAGTTTAGTGAATAACCCGTTTGATGACACAGAGTCCAGTGTTAAAATCTTTGTGTTGTGTGGTAATGTGTGAGAAAGTTTTTTGTGTTAAGGCAGTTCAAATGGGAGGGGAGGCAGAGCAGGCAGAGTGTTTAGCATCCTGACTGCCTGATGAACAGAGCTGTTATGTTGGCAGTTTTACAGATAGAGCTCTAAGTTTATATGTAGTAGCCTGGCAGCCTAGCCAAGAGTCATTCAGGACTGCAGTAGCTTGATGGTCTGTGCCGTGGTTTTGTAATACTGAGGTTGTGGGTTTGAATCCAGGTTGTGTCAAGAAGGGCATCCAGTGTAAAATAATTGCCAATCCTTTCTTGTGAGTTTGCTCACTGTGGCCACCACTGAAGAAGGGAGCAGCTGAAAGAAATTTACTAATAGATGAGAGTCATTCACAACCCATACAGTGAGCACCAGTGCTAAACCAAATGATGGCAGAAGGTGAGTAGCAATGCGGTCTGGGGGTCCTCCCCAGAATTTTTTGACTAAAGTAAAAGCAATTTCCTGCAATATGGTGTATTTTAACGGGTTGTTAAACATCTGCATTTACCTACTTTGTAAACACTTGATTTAAAAACTATTTTAGAGAGCAACAAGTATCATGACCAACAGCTCTCTTTGGGTGAATAAAGCATGCTCCACTTCGCTCAAGCATCCTAAACCTGATTTCAGCACTCACCCACACCACTCACAACTGCTCCAATATCTCCATAGCCACTGCCTTTGTGTGCTTCAATTCTCAGTTGTTTAGTTGTACAATTACTTATTTTTATGAAAGTAAATTGAATTGTTTTTTTTGATATTTTTGATCGCTGTTATTTTGACAAATTTGTGAAGATTTTTTATGTGATGTACACATCATATAGTTCTCTTGTATTTTTAATAAATAATCCAAAGTGTATTAATGACCTACCCACTTAAACTGTGAAACTGAAAGTTATGCACCATAACTCATGTTCCCTGAAGGAAGGGAACAAGATGCAACACTATTGCTATGGGAATTGCGCCCCCGCGCAATTACCTGAAGGAATACATTCACGCCTTTACGGCAGGGGGCGTCAGCGTCACCCCAGAGACCCCGCCCTCTGGGTACTTAAGACGCGGACGCCCATCCTACTTTCTCCAAGTGCACTTCACCGAGCTTCAGCATTGAAAAGGGCCAACTGTGTTGCACCTCGTTCCCTTCCTTCAGGGAACATGAGTTATGGTGCATAACTTTCAGTTCCCTTATCAGTCAGGTCTCTCGGTGCAACACTATTGCTATGGGAACGTAATACATTCACGCCCTTGAAATGCTCAGTAAAATGCATGCTTGTGAGGACTTCTGCCTTTACATATTCGGCATCTCTCGGCTGCTCTCTACAGTGTGTTTATAGGGCACAGCCCGAGAAAGAACATCACATGCAGACACATTCACCTAGTGTTTCTGCTGGACATATTTGCGGAGCCCTCAGCTATCGGCAGTACAGACGTGTGCAGCTGGTACGTTGCTCACCGTCTTCTACTTCCTCAAATAATGTGGGAAGTGGTAAGAAAAAGACCAAAGCCCCTCAGGCTTCTGACATTCCGAATGGCACCACTTAGGTATAAACCTAGTTTTATACACAGGGTGACCTTTGACCTCCCAGGGGCAAATCTTTTGCACACCATGGGTACACAGATAAGCTTAAAAGGCCCTCCTTTTTTTTTTTTTTTTGGTTGAGCTGATGATTTCTTAGGGCCGGCCAAGGAACTTTTAGAAGAAACCTGTCAGGCCTGAGGCCTTCAGCCTGTTCCCTTCAGTGGCCAGGCTGAAAGCTGCCAGAGTTCCGGACGTGGATAGAGAAGCTGCCCATGTGCCTGGGTCAGCAGGTCCCTGTGAGTGGGCAGCTGCCATGGCGTTCCTGACAGCATTGAAATCAGCCCCGGGAACCACGGTTTCTGTGGCCACCTGGGGGCTATCAGTATCAGGGAGAGCACTCCCTTGCGTACACATTCCAGCGTCACCTGAATCAGAGGGACGGGTGGAAAAGTGTAATACAGCACCCCTGCTGGCCAGTCATAGGCCAAGGCATCTGTTCCCAGCGGTGCGCCCGTCTCCATTAGAGAGAAGTAGAGGTCACATTAGCCGTTTTCGCATTGCACAGCCCTCAACGGCCCGCCCCGCCTTCTAACCCGGGTTCGTCACGTTCGCATTTTCCGCCCGGGATCCGCCCTCATTTTGGAACCCGCCAAGAGGTGGTTCTGATCGGGCCGGGCTCCCAGTCCCAGTTTGACGTCATGTACTGCTCATCATTTGATTCGTTCTTTGCAGCAAGGGCGGGACTCGTTCTAACAACAACCTCAGCGCGAGCTGAATTTCATTAAAATTTAACTACAGAAACCCCTAAAAAATTGTTAGCTGAATTAGTTTTTCTGAGTTTAATTTTTGTTAATAACTGATTACAAATCAGCTTATGTTAGAACGTACATAACACGAAGCGCGCACCCTTACAGAGCATTTCCGCCTTTCAACGCGAGCTGAATTTCATTAAAATATAACTAATGTTCTCTAACTCTTGCCCGTAGCCAGGATTTTAAAATATAACTAATATTGTCTAACTCCTACGTGTAGCCTGGAGAAAATAAAAAGAAGGAGTTTGTGTTATGCCTGTGGTTAACACAAACTCCTTTATTTTCTCCAATAAAAGACTAACGTAAAATAAGTTCAACCAGGTGGGACGCGAACCCGCTTCCCCGAGTCAAGATAAAATTTAGAGTAAAAGGCGGACACTGTAACCACTCGGCCACAGAGTCATATTGGTTATTTTAGGAGTCCACTTTTACTATAAAGGATTCGCCCCACGTAACATCCAGGCTACGCACTGGAGTTAGACAATATTAGTTATATTTTAAAATCCTGGCTACGGGCAAGAGTTAGAGAATATTAGTTATATTCTAATGAAATTCAGCTCGCGCTGAAAGGCGGAAATGCTCTGTATGGGTGCGCGCAATGCTGGGCAGAGCTAATCCAAAATTTAGTTCCGCTATTTCAAAAGCACTTATTAATTTATTTAGGTCCGCTATTTCAAAAGCACTAATGTCTTATGAAAATTAGGGGTAGCTAATTCTAAACTGCTATTTAAATTCAACAATTGGTAGCCAGCAAGTTATGCAATATTTGCACTACACTGCCAACTAGTGGTTGTTACGGTCCCTGACCTCCAGTATGGGGAGCTCTCTTCATGAGACACCTTTTCTTATCCTTTCCTGTGTTTCAGGTCTACCTTGCTGTTTACCTGGCTGCCACAGGTGTCTGGTGTTACAGCTCGTCAACTGTTCCATAAAGAGCTTCACTTCAGATGTATCAAGTCCCTTTTGCCTGGGCCTTGATCTGCTGTAATCTTGTCTGTGTGGTTTGTTTTAAACTTAAAGTGTGACTAAACCCCTGTGGATCTGTAACTCCTCCTTCCAAAATCTCCCTGAAAACGGGCGTGTCGAGAGACAAGGAGGGGTGGAGGTAGAGTTGTGCTTTTGTTCACGCCTCCACCTGCAACAACCTAAAACAAATTAAACCTCTAGCCAACAACATACACCAAGCAACAACAAAGAATAAACATGTAGATGTATTTATCTATTCCACCCATTCCATCCAAAACCAAAGGCCTAAAACAATGAAAATGAAAATAAAAATAAAACCGCTTGTCAGGAGTGAAATGCAGCACTTCCATATAAGGTATGCACTTCTCATCTCTGCAGGGGATTGGCTCTGCTTGAACCACCTGTGTGACATCACACATGAGCAGACATGTCACACATGAGCGTTTGCACAAATAAGAAAATTAAGGTGTAATCCACCAGTTCAACCCATAGAACTACCGTAAACACATTTTTAGACCAAATATTGCCAAATATTGCCAATTTACACAGATATGCACAATTATGTGAGAATAAACACAGCCATAGTGCTAGATAACATTTTAAACACATTCTAGGGAGTTTATCAGCTAAAAAAGTTAATTTTGGGTTTAATCGCACTTTAACTGATCTTGCTGTGAGCACTTTTGGTGAAGTTTCTAAGTGCCTAAATAATGTTGTGTTTTTCTTTGTTCACATGGGAAGCTGGTAGGGGTTCTCTGCCATTTCTGTTCTAACCTGTTTTCTCCTGTTTTGTGGATAGCTAGGGAGTTCAGCCTTTGTATTTTTAAGTTTACTTCTAGCTAGTAATATATTTTCTTTATAGTTAGAAGGGGGTGTTTTGTTTGTTGTTTTGGCCTTGGAGACCCTTAAGCTTAAAGCTTCCCTGTGTTTGCCTGTTTGTTTTTTCTCTTTTCTAAGATAAGAGAGATAAGAGATTTTTTATTAACATTGCACCAGTAAACCAATACAACGTGATAATGTAAACACAGTCATCCAGAGGGGCAGAGAATGTTAAGCTGCAGCAATTCAAAACATATACTGTACATGTTCAAAACATATACATGTTCGTCAGCGCGGCCGTCTCTCATCCATCCTGAATGAGAGCAAAACAGATATGGAAAAAGGAAAAACACAATAGGTATCATTTGTGATATTCAAAAAAAGAATTTATCAAAGATTGCCTGAAGACACTCCATGATAAAGTCCCAAAAACTCTATCAGCATTAAGCACACCACACGAGACATTGTTGCAGTTTTGACGGCAGGCGGGAGGAACAGTCAGTAACCGTGTTTCCATCAAGGTTTCTAGGTGCGCATTTTGAAGTATCGCAGCAGAAAAGCTTAATGGAAACGGCAAAATCCGTATTTACTTTCTCAAGTTCGCCAAAAAGTTTATACGCTCGCTTGAGGTGGTTTTTGGGATGTTCGAAAATGAGCAGATGCGCACAGCGACAGATGGAAACACATTTGCCGACTCGTGCTGCCGAAGCGAACATTCACGTCACGTGACTGATCAGCTGTTTCCGCTCCGGACAACATGTAACATCGCTAAAACTAGTTTGTATGACAGAATAAATACAACTCGACCGATAGCAACACGTACCTGAAATATTCTCTCCATTTTGACGAGATGTGTGGCCAGGTTCTGTTTTCAACTGCTACTTCCTGTTTACTGTAGACATGCGCAGTGCTGACGTCTGACGTAATGACGCTGACGTCTGACGTAATGACGCTGTGCGTGGCTTGGTAGATGCGCTTCAAGCCAGCAGATGGAAACACTTCTGCTTCGCATTAATTTGTATTTACATATTTGCGAGATTTCAAAAATTAGCTCAAAAATCGAAATGAAAATGGATGGAAACACAGCTTGTGTGTATCTGTTCAGATAAGAGCAGTTCGCTGGTCTCAGAGCTCGGCTCCAACTGAGAACGCACACACAGAAACCTCTTGGGGGAGGGGGGTTGGGAGGGCAGCGGGCCCTTCAGCTCCCAGCTCAGGAGAAGATTTGTAGGCAGCCTTCAATCCAAGGCCAGAGACCAGATTAGATTTGTTGCTTATTTTTCCAGTCAGACCACAGTGTTCTTTTTACTGCAGTCTTTTAGTCCAGGTGCAGCTTCTGGGTCCAAATCGCCGAATCGAGTCAGGTTCCGAGCTAAAAAGATCCTTCCGTATGTGCCCTGTTTGAATCCGAGCGGCTGTAAAACGAGGTTCTACTTTGTAAAATAACATATTCTTTTATTGACATCAACTGTTGTTTTTTTATGTTACACCCAGTGCCATATTTTTACCTGATTAGCCTCAGGGTGGGGTTGTAACAGCGGTGCATGAACTGTTATACACCTTTATCCTACCTCTAAACCGCGATTCGCTCAGGATGTCATCTCCTACAATACACCTTTCGCTCATGGTCCAAAAAATTTAAAAGTTGTTTAATGTGTTGAGCAGTGGTGGGCAACGCTAATCCAAAAAATTAGTTCCGCTATTTCTAAAGCACTAATTAATTTATTTAGGTCCGCAATTTCAAAAGCACTAATGTCTTATGAAAATTAGGGGAAGCTAATTCTAATCCGCTAATTAAATTCAACAATTGGTAGCAGCAAGTTATGCAATATTTGCACTACACTGCCAACTAGCGGTGCATGAACTGTTATACAGTAAGTTGTTTGAGTTTCAGAGTATTTAGTTTGGTTCTCTTCAACAGGTTTGACAAGGACAAAATGTACCCATTCCAAAGTCTGTTAGCTAAACTGCTGACATATTTGGCTGTTTTTTTTTTCTTCTTTTGTTACTTTTAGTACCACTAGATCGCATGTGTCAAACTCAAGGCCCGTGGGCCAAATCCGGCCTACCATAACCGTTTCTGTGGCTCTCTACACCCTAGAACTTCAAGATAACAGTTGTAAGCATGTTGCTCTCAGGTGATGGGTCCCCATCCCTACACTCCCTGGTCTCTCTGTTAATTGTCTTGCTTATCTCCTCCATTTTGTTGTCCAGGTGTTTGTGATTGTCATGCTGTGTGTTCATGTACCTGTATATAAAGTCAGGGATTTTTTAATTGATAAAGCTCTGTATATGTTGTATAACACAATCATTGTTCCACATTTAATCTATTGTATTGAGGTTTGGGGAAAAGCGTGCAAAACAATTACAAAGCCTGTTTTTATTTTACAAAAGAGAGCTGTAAGAGTAATCACCAGAAAACATTTCAGTCACCCATCAAACACCTTGTTTCTTCAGCTAAATTTATTGAAATTCCAGGAATTGGTAGAATATAGTATTTTATCAGTTATGTATAGGGCTCATAATAACACATTACCTTTAAATATCCAAAGAAATTTAGACAAAGTTATTACAATCTTAAAGGGACAGATATTCATCAAACCACAATTCAGAACCAGCTTAAAGGGACGGTCTACCTCAATTCAGGGAGTTGGATTGTGGAATGTTCTGGAGAGTGATGTTAAAAATGCAAAATCAATTCATTCATTCATTCATTCAACCTTTATTTATACAGGCTAGCCTCGTTGAGTCACGGGGACTCATTTACAAGAGGGACCTGTCTCACTCACACCAAACAACCATCCACTCTCACACTCACACCTAGGGTCAATTTAGAGTCACCAATCAGCCTAACAAGCATGTTTTTTGGTCTGTGGGAGGAAACCGGAGTACCCGGAGGAAACCCACGCATGCGGCCGTGGTGTAGTGGTAATGGCAGTCGTCTCCCGATCGGAAAGTTGGCGGTTCGACTCCCGGGACCCGCACCATGTGTCGTTGTGTCCTTGGGCAAGACACTTAACCCTGAGTTGCTCCCGGTAGGACTGGAAAGCACCTTGCATGGTAGTCTGCCGCCACCGGTTTATGAATGTGTGTAGCATTCAATATATGTGTAGCACTTTGAGATTTTCAGTAATGAAAAGTGCGTTATAAATTGAATTAATTATTATTATTATTATGCACGGGGAGAACATGCAAACTCCACCCAGAAAGGCCCCGGACCGGGATTTGAACCGGCAACCTTCTCGCTGAGAGGCAGCAGCTCTACCAGTTGTGCCACCGTGCTGCCCAATGTATACATTTAAGAAAAAGGTCGAAAAGGACTTGCTCAAAAACTATATATGATGAAGCTTAGTGTGTTTGTGTATTACAGTTAGAAAAATTAAGTAGAGTTATTCATTTTGTGATGTAGTTTGAAGGTTATCATTGGTTGAACAAACTGTGAAATAAATAAGGGGCAGATATAATAAGATTTCATCTTCTTTCTGCTCCTTTCATTTTATCCTACTTGTATTCTTGTATCTGATGAAACTGTTTTGTATTGTTCTTTTAAAATGAATGAATAAACATCAAATCAAATCAAAAATAAGTCTGTATCTCTGTGTTTATCATTGTCCTGGCATTGTCTCCTGTTGCCTCTGACTCCTGAGTTCCTTGTGATTCCCTGAGTATGTAAGTTTGCTGCCCTGCGGACGCCATTTTGAAGAGTCCTAATGGTGAACTACTTTTTTTAAATCCAGCAGATTTGACCATTTCGTGAAACTCTCAAGCTCAGAAAAACTTGTGCTATAACGTCAGCTATGAAATATATTTTTTCTCAGCAAAGAAATAATTGTTTTACCGTGTTTTGTTGTAAAATCCTGGCTTCTTTGGCCGTCGCGGACGCCATTTTGAAGAGTGCTAATGTGGCGAAATTCTATTTTTAAATCCAGACGCGTCGCGTAGGCCCTGAGAAACATCCATAAGTTCACCCTCCATGTTAAAAAGTCTTCGTCTGACTCTTCGAAAACAAGCAATAAGGCTCCAGAGTAACACACTGGCTGCTAACTGATAGAGAGAGCACACACCAAGAGACTGAGGGGGACGCTTTTTTGTCACGGACCACATCCGGCGCTGCTCGTAAATACGTTATTTCGTTTTTACTGATAGATAATTAGTTATTAGCGGTACTGCATTTTAAATAAAAATAGCATAAATCCGCTTATGAATTATAAAACTTAGTCAATCCGCTGTAAAGCTAACAGATTATTTAGCTACGCTAAAAGCGGATTAGCGCAACAGCGCTACCTAGCGGTTGGAGGCCCACCACTGGTGTTGAGGATTGCTATTTCGGCTGCTTCTTTGTCTTTTTTCTTTTGTTTATTGTACGAATTTAAAGTAGAAATGCTTACATCACCTCAACAAAACACGACTGGTTGACATACTATACTTCAAGTTTTTTCTTCATTACAAAATACAGGTTAACAAAATAATATAATAATTGTGTTTTCAGCTCTATGTACACACTGTACTGTTAGTGTTTTCTTAGAAATAAAAGTAAACAGTTAAAATAAGTGCTTTGTAGTGTAAAATAAAATCAAACCCTCATACAACTGGTTCTTCAACTATTTTCTTAAAAACAAAAGAACCATTTTAACAATATGAAGTACTTTTAAAACAGTACTGAAAATCTGAATTACCTGAGCAGAGATGCTTCATCAGATCAGATTACAACGGACGTAGACTAAAGCCCGAGATACACTGAAGCGTCCTCCGTATACGCGCGTATACGCGCGTATTTTGTGCGTATGTTTTCGCTTCTATACTTCAGAAACTATCAGCTTTCAAACGCTCGCGTTCTCCTTGTTGTAATATGAGCAGCTGCACACGGAGGGGACTCAACTGAGCTCGCTGATTGGTCACTTGCTGACACGCCTACTGAAATGATTGACAGCGTTCAGTCAGCTGAAAGTGAAACCTTGAGAATGCATCATGAGCAGCTCGCTGGACTTCTGCGGTGTTCTGATACGGTGTTTCTACTATATATGTTATAAAAAGTTCTCTCAGAAATAAAAATAATAACAGGGAGCGCTTTTCCTGCAGCACACAGCCCACCAGGGAATATTTAAAACATCGCGCACCCAGGTAGGACCTGAATTCATTCATTTCAATCATCGAGTGAACGGAGGAAGAAGCGGTTACTTGACTTTAGGCAAAAAAACAAAAGAAAAGGCCCGATCAGCGATAAAGAAGGGGAATTTATTTCATTTGTGTAACATACAAAACAGTCCGGCGCCGGGAAGTTTATGGTCAGACACCGCGTATCGCGCACGCGTATCGCGCACGCGTAGTAAAAAAAAAAGCTTTGCGCGTACATGCCCTGAGGGGCTACGCGGGGCTACGCTTTTGCCTTGGCGTACGTACGCTGCGTATAGGCGTACCGTGAGGACGCTCGAGTGTATCTCGGCCTTAACACTTCGCTCCGGAACATAATGTACACTTCACATGTACGTTCTTGCCTTTTACCTCAAGGAGAGCAAAGTAGTTTCTGTATTTCCACTTTGAAAACGCCAACTTTCCCTCCAGACTCACCACTGCTGCAGTGGGGGTTCTAGACCAGTTGTACTGGTGGGGCATAGCTGGGGCCAGATGTTTTGTCAGAGAGGCACGTTCATCTCGGAGAAAAAGACAGATTCGAAATCTTACTTGACTTTTATTTTTTAAAGCAGTGATTAACCATTGTAACCAAAGAAAATAGTTTAAAAAATCTAATGAGAAAAATATAAAACATTTTACACAGTATTTGTATTGACTCAGACTGAATAAAATATATTAATAAGCAAATAAAATAATAATGAAAATAACTGTTATGTGAAGTCTTGGTTCAGTTTCTCAGTCCAAAATTATATACTGTAACAACATTTGCTGCCCTACTATCACAGAAACTGTATTCTGTGATTTTGATGATTTCTGGCAAACCGGTCAACAAATGAGTCAAGATTCAGATTTTGTGTTAGCAGGATTTCTTTGTAACTAAGAAATGTATCCAACATTAATAAAACTTATCTCAAGTTGCCTTTTTGGACATGCATGAATATATTTGTATACACTGTACTTGTCTGTAGTAGAGAGAACATTAATCTTCTCTTGGCGGTGCAAATTCTGCTAACACAAAACGTGTAACTACTTAAAACTTTAAGTAGTTACTTTCACCCAGTCTCTTTTTCATCACATGCTTCCAAAAGTCAACAATTATGTTTGTATTCTGCATCTGTCTGTTAGCAAAATATCTTATGAACAACAGAATAGATTTTGATTAAACGTTCAAGAAATATTCACTGTATGGCTCTCTACGACTGGTTGACTTTTAAAGTACATCCAATTCAAGATGGCTGCCACAGCTAACTGAACTTAAAAATCACAAAATTGACTACAACTCAGTCAATTTGACAAAAATTGAGATAAAATTTGGTGTGGTAGTAGCTGAGATTCATTCCCAAAGCATAAGCAAAGGACTTTTGGAATGCATAAGATCTTTCTTTAAAATTATAACGTTATTTATTTGGAATCAATGGTGTTGGTCTGTTAGCAAAACATCTCATGACCCTCTGGACAGATTTTGAAAAATCTTTCAAGCAATAATAAACTGATGTTTCTTTACTGCTGATTAACTTTTGGATACATTTGAATTGAAGATGGCTGCAGCAGGCAATTGAAATAAGCCAACTAAAATGGTTATAATTCAGTTAATTTTACAGATATGAAGTTAAGTGATTGTTTGTTTAAAGTTATTTTATATATTCTTTTAAATAATGGGTGATTATAAGATTTTTTTCTTCTTTCTGCACTCTTCATTCAATGTTTTATTTTTTATGAACTTGTTTTATTTTGTCTCTTTTAAATGAATGAATAAATAAATTAAATAAAATATTAAATAGCTTTACATCTGCTAAGTTCTTGGCATAAACCAACACAGACATGTTCCTGTTTTTAGTGTTTTACATGCTTTATATTGTAGCTGTATTATGATATGATGCGAAGCCACGGAGCTCCAGGCGGAAGCTGATACAGCTGCCCGGAATCAGAGCCCCCATCCCGGCATGAAAAAGAAAAACACACCGCTGAAGCCCCTGAGCTCGATGGAATGTCCGGCGTAAAACTAACTTGACCGCGGTTTAATGTGACACAGATGTGTTTATATAGCTCTGAAAACATTGAACGTTGTTGTCTTGCGGTGTTGAATGTAAAATATTTCCACACAACGCACATGTTACGATGAAAAGTCGGCTAGCTGCTAGCTAAGATGCTACTCACCAGTGTTGTCAGAACTTGCGACAGAAACAAGCATCCAGCTCCATGAAAACAATCCATAAACAAACGACCCGCTCTTTCAAAACGATGCCAAAACAAGCCCAACAGAGTACTCAGTTAGTCCTCACGCTTGTAGCTGGCTGCAAACTATGAACTGGATTTCCTGAATGTGAGGCGGGTCTTGTTACTCTGGGTTCATGAGACACGCCTCCGTTCAGGAAATCCATTCCATAGTTTGAAGCCAACGTGCATCATCGATACTACTATCGATAGCTACGAGAGCCAGCGCGCCGAAGACAAAATAACGTTACCCCATTTCGTTTTTACTGATAGATAATTAGTTATTAGCGGTACTGCATTTTAAATAAAAATAGCACAAATCCGCTTATGAATTATAAAAGTTAGTCAATCCGCTGTAAAGCTAACAAATTGTTTAGGTCTGCTATAAGCGGATTAGCGCTCCCTAGCGGTCTGGCGACCACCTTTGGGTGCGCGCTTCGTGTTATTTACGTTCTAACATAAGCTGATTTGTAATCAGTTATTAACAAAAATTAAACTCAGAAACATTAATATATATATTCAGCTAACAAATATATTTTAGCGGCGTCTCCTCTCTTAAAACACTGTAAGCGCGCACACAAGAACTTCCCACCCACTTCAAGAGAACTGCCCATCCACTTCAAGAGAACGCCCCACCCACTTCAAGGCGGCTGTCCGCAGAATGCGTAATGAACGGGGGCGGGCCAGGCCGGGTTCTGGGCCAACCAAGGACGTGCTGGGCTAGGGAGGGCCGTGCAATGCGAAAACGGCTATAGTGAGCTGGTCCTGCATGCAAACAGGTCTACAGAGGCTCTTCCATACCGTGACCAAATCTGATCCATGACCCGTGGGTTCAGCTTCCATTCTGATGCCAAGAGAGGTCCTCTTGAGAGGGTAGCCGCTCCGTAGTTCAGTTCACCCGGGATATGAGTCGCCCTAAGCGACAATATTCTTGGGGCACACCACGTGAGCAGTTTTTGAGTCAGACCGAGGAGAGCTCGGGATCTTGTCCCTCCTTTTCTGTTGATGAAAGACACCGTGGTCCTGTTATCCGATTTCACAAGGACATGCTACCCTACAATCAGACCTTTTCCAAAAAAGTATTTTACTGACAGGAATACGGCCCATAATTCCGGGAAGTTGATGTGTAATCTCGCTTCCTGCTGTTTCCAAAGGCCTTGGGCATTCTGATTCCTGCAGGTTGCACCCCATCCTGTCTTTGATGCGTCTGTCGTGATAACTACACGAGATGACACCCGTCCCAGCGGGACCCCTTCCGTGAACACGGACGGGTCCCTTCATGGTTCTAGGGCACTGGTTCTTAACCTGGGTTCGATCGAACCCCAGGGGTTCGAGGAGCCGGTCTCAGGGGTTCGGTGGAGCCTCTGCTTACACACTTGTGTAAACACCGTTGTGACCGGTGTTGCCAAATAGAGTCCCACCCGCCCAAAGCACTCTCTACCCGCAAAAGTCAGAAGGAAAATCGCGGTGAACCGCCCAATCTGGCAACACAAGATTCAGTGCAGTGATGCAGAAATATAACGCGCGCATGAAGTCAATGGCTGTCGTGTCGTAGTTGTACATCGTGTGTTTACAAACTGTAAATATGTCGGGCAAAAAAAGAAAGTGGTTGGACGAATATGTCCAACATGGATTCACTTGTGTCACGGAACGGGATGGAAGTCAGCGTCCGATCTGCATGATATGCAACACGAAGTTGAGCAACTAGTCTGGTGCCGGCAAAACTGAAGGAACACTTCATGAAGATGCACAGAGACGGAGAACACAAGAACACAACGCCTGCTGAATTTAAGGTGAACGAGCCGGATATGATGTTGTTTCTATGCTAATTTTAGCTTTTTAAGCTAATTCCACATTTAAAGCTTCAGTATGTAGCTTTTTTTATAAACATATTTCTTCACTCTGTCACTACCTCCTGACAGACTGATGTTAGCCAGGTAATCTCTGAAAAAAAAAAAAAATATTGTCCCCTTGCTTCTCCAGGTGGTAAATAAGCATTTCTAAAAAGAAAAGGTGACACGCCATTTTCCAGCCAATAAAAACAGAGCTTGAATTTGAATCAGCCAATAAAAACAAAGCTTGAATTTGAATTTCATCAGACCATGGGAGAGCAGAGCCATATATGACTCTGAGGGGGAGGGATCAGAATGCTTTGCCTGTTTAAATTTTTCTAAGTGCTACAGTTCTACAGAAACTGCAGACTGAACCTTTAATGCTCTTCTTTTTTTTTTACGTCAGCCTAATTCAGCAAAAATGTGCTCTCTCAACTTCATTCTGGTGATGCTTCTTTCTGCTATTTTAGCTATTTTTCAGCTGAATCTTTTTTCTAATTTTAGATTTTCTTCAGATAATTTCCACATTTTTGTGCTCATTTCTGCTTCTTTCAGCCTAATTGGGCAAATATATTCTTTTTGCTTTCTTCTGCTAATTTAAGCTTATTCTACCTTTTCACCAACATTTTTTAGTACATTTTTTTCTGGTTTAAGCTAAATTAAAAATTTGTGGTAATTTCTGACACTTTCAACCTAATAATTACCTTTTTTTGTTAATTTCAAGGTGAAACGAGCCAGATATGATGAAAGGGCCACTCTAACTGCTCTTGGATTTGTACCTGTTAGCAAACCGATCCTCGCAGCATCGTACGAAGTTGCTTATTTGATCGCAAAGCAGGGTAAGCCACACTCCATTGGTGAAACTCTCATCAAACCAGCTGCATTAAAGATGGCAAATCTGCTACTCAGAACAGCAGCTGAAGATAAATTATGATTGGATGTTATTCTTAAAAAAAATCCTATTTCATTTTTAATGATTAAAAATTGTACAAAAATATTTTTGGGGGATGAAACTCTTATTGGGCCAGAATAAAGTTGTTGTGAGTTCATGCACTGTGTTGGTTTTGTTCTTTGAGCAAGGTGATGTTGTAGAATTTGGAGAGAAAAAACATATTTTATATACTGTATTAAAAAAGAGTGGTTCGGTGAGTGGCCATATGAAACTTGAGGGTTCGGTAGCTCAAAAAAGGTTAAGAATAGATAGATCGTAGATCTTCAAGTCTCTCTCCCAGCCTTCAATAAACACGTTTTCACAGCAACGAGAGGAGATAAAACGCTTGACCAAGTCTACACTAATGTAAAGGGGGCGTACACGGCGAAGACACGCCCAGCGCTCGGAGCTTCCGATCACGGCTCTTTGATTCTGGCCCCAAGACAACTCCCCCCACTCAGGCGCTCCAAGCCGGAACAAAGAGAGATAAGAATCTGGCCTCAATAGTTCCCCCATGTTGAGAGACTGTTTTGAGAAGACAAACTGGTCTGTTTTCAGAGAAGCAGCTACTGATGGAAGCTCAGTTGACCTGGAACTCTATGCTTCCTCAGTCCTGGGCTACATCAGTACATGCTCTGAAAATGTATCCATAAAAAAATATGTTAAATCCTACCCGAACCGGAAACCCTGGTTAAATAAAGAAGTTCACGCCTTGCTAGCAGCCAGGGACACTGCATTCAAGTCAGGAGATAAAGAGGAGCTGAGAAAGAGCAGGAATGAACTGAAGGATGGCATTAAGAAGGCCAAGGCCACGTATGCACAGAGGATCGAGGGACAGTTCACCTCACAAGACCCACGGAGCATGTGGAAGGGTATTAAATGCATAACAGATTACAAAGGCAAGAACAAACAATGCCCCAGGGACCCATCTCTGCCTGATGCCCTCAATAAGTTTTATGCACGTTTTGATGATCCAAACAGACCAGCTAGCACCAGACTCACCTCATCACCAGATGAAGAGCATCTCAGAGTGACCGCAGCAGAAGTGAGAGGCAGTCTCAGAAAGATTAATCCTCATAAAGCAACCGGACCAGACAACATCCCAGGGAAAGTTCTGAAGGAATGTGCGGACCAGCTCTGTGAGGTGCTGGCTGACATCTTCACCACCTCACTTGCACTGGAGTCAGTTCCCACCTGCCTGAAGACCGCGACCATCATCCCAGTCCCAAAGAGCTCCACAGTGACTGGTCTGAATGACTATAGACCAGTGGCCCTCACCCCGATAGTCGCTAAATGTTTTGAGAAACTGGTCATGTCCCACATCAAGGCAACCGTCAACATCAACGAGGACCCTCATCAATACGCATACCGTGAGAACCGATCAACAGAGGACGCCATTTCTTCCGTGGTCCACACTGCTCTCACCCACCTGGATCAGAAGGACTCATACGTGCGTCTGCTCTTTGTGGACTTCACATCTGCCTTCAACACCATGATCCCCCAAACTCTGATAGACAAACTATCTACACTTGGACTAAGCCCCTCTATTTGTAACTGGGTACTAGACTTCTTAACAGACAGACCACAGTCCGTGAAGATCCACAACTTCTCCTCCTCCACCATAACCCTCAGCACTGGCTCTCCTCAAGGATGTGTGCTGAGCCCCCTTCTGTTCACTCTGCTCACATATGATTGTACAGCCACACTTCCAGGCTGTCATATTGTTAAGTTTGCAGATGATACAGCGGTGGTGGGATGCATCACAAACAATGATGAGTCCAGCTACAGACAGGAGGTGGAACACCTGGAGAGCTGGTGCAAAGAGAATAATCTTCACATGAATGTGAAGAAGACAAAGGAGATGATTGTGGACTTCAGAAGGAACAAACACACCCACGCCCCACTGAAAATAGGTGGGTCTGCAGTGGAAGTGGTCTCCAGCTACAAATACTTGGGTGTACACATGAATGATAACCTCAGCTGGAGCAACAACACCACCAGCCTGATCAAGAAAGGTCATCAGAGACTCTACTTCCTCAGACGGCTGAGACGTGCTGGTCTGAGCAGCCCAGTTCTCACCTCGTTCTACAGGTGTGCAGTGGAGAGCGTCCTGTGCTCCAGCATCAACGTGTGGCATGGAGGCTGCACAGTTGAAGAGAGGAAAGCTCTACAGAGAGTGGTGAAGGCTGCACAGAAGTCTGTTGGAGTCAGTCTCCCCACCATCACAGACATTTACACCTCCAGATGCAGGAAAAGAGCCACCTGCATCATGAAAGACCTCACTCACCCAGCACACTCACTCTTTGCCCCACTCCCCTCAGGACGGAGGTTGAGGAGCATCAAATGTAGAACCACTAGACTGAGGAACAGCTTCTACCCTGAGGCTGTTAGACTCATGAATAAATAAAAATAAAATAAAAAATAAACACTGCAAAATATCACATTGTGCTGATGCTGATCTGTTTTCTTGTTGCTGTGTTCATCTGTGTTCATCTGTGACCATCTGCTCATACAAACTCATGTTCGTGCTGCTGTTTATTCCCACTATATTAAGCTTAGTGTATTACTAGTTGATGTTTTTCTTAGTTAATTCTAGATGTTATTACTGTTTTTCTCTTGCATTTGTTGTTGGATGTAACTGGGACCCCGTGTACATAATCTCGTTTTCATCACATGTACCACATGCGGTGCAAATGACAATAAAGACTCTCTGACTCTCTCTCTCTCTCTGAACCACTGTTCTAGGGCCTTCAGGCATTCTGTACCGATCCGAATTTTCCCTGTTCACCTAAAAGGGGCAGGGTGTGTCTGTTGATTTAGTCATATTTGTAAGGCCCGCATTTTCAACAGTGCGTGTGGTACACAGGGTATGGCAGCCGCCAAGAGGCCCAAGAGGCGTTGGCATGTCTTTAGGGGAACCTGCTGACCCAGTCTAAACCTTGTCAGGCAATGGCGTATTGAGGAAATGCGTTCCTCTGAGAGCCATGCTCTATACCGAGTGGTATCGACTAATGCTTTAACAGATTAACCGAGTTATCGACAGATCGAGTGCTTTGACTTCTATCGAGGCCTTTTTGTCCACATCGGGTACCCGTAGTGACGTCATCACGTCGCGGTAACGTCAGTACGTCACATCACGTGACGAGCGCGGTAGCTTTTAGCTTTTAGTAGACGCTTCAAAATGGATTCCTTTGTGCGCACGGATGTGTATGGAGCTGGTCCAGTCTTGTCAAAAAGGTAAAAATGCGTCGTGTTTTATTATTATGAAACTTTGCTGCACATTGAATCAACTTCTGTCACCACCGTAGATTGTGACAGGAGGGGGCGGTGTTGGATTGCAGGTCACATACAACACGGCCGAAACGGCTTCCTCTCTCGTTTCACAAACAAAACGCAACAAATATTAATCTCTCTAGATCTATTAAAAACCTATAAACACATTCATCTCTAAAAGTAAACCTAAATTGCACAGCACTGCAGGCTGTGCTGCCGTGTGGCCCCATTTGTTTTTTAAGTTTCGGTTTCAGTGCCGCACGGTACTTTCACTTTTAATATTAATAATAACTAATAGTTTTGTTTTTCCTGTGACTTATCTGCAGTATGATAAATGATAGGAGCATAATAAATGCTCCCAATGTTTTGTTGGTCTTTTTTTTCTTTTTGTAAAGACGTTTTTATGCATTTATATTTATTTATTTATTTTGTATCATAAGACACTGTGACGTCATTGACTAATCGAGTGCCACTCGAGTTTTTTTATTTTAATGTCGAGCTTAAAATTTATGTACTCGTTCAACCCCTAGTGTCGACCTGTACTCCCAGAAATACTGTAATCCGTGATGGAGTCAGGTCGCTCTTTTGCATGTTTCTGACAAAACCGAGAGCCTCCAGATGAGAGATCACCCTGCGGGAGTGCGAATGAGCCTGCATTCTGCTCCCAGCCAGAATCAGGAGGTCATCCAGGTAGTTCATAATTCTGATCCCATGACACCTGAGAGGGGCCAGTGCTGCGTCCAGACATTTTGTAAATGTGCGCGGAGCAGTCTTCAAGCCGAAAGGTAAAGCCTTGAACTCGTATGCTTTTCCTTCTAATGCAAATGTATTTTCTGTGTTTCCTCCACACACTCACATGGAAATAAGCATCTTTTAAATCCACGGTGCTGTAGTCTCTTGGTCTCACAGACTGGAGGACCTGCCGCAATGTGAGCATCTTGAACTTGAATGTTTTTATTCTCCTGTTCAGCGTCCTGAGATCAAGGATCGACCTCAGGGACTGGTCTCTCTTGGGCACCAGGAAGTACTTGCTGTAGTGGTCGGAGCGCCTTTTATGTATTGGGACAATACTTATTACTCCTTTCTGCAACATTGTTGATACTTCCTCCCTCAGCACGTGTGCACGTGCTGGGTTGATGTTTGACTGCAGCACCCCCGTAAAGGGGGGCGGACCCTTGAGGAACTGCAGCTTGAGCCCATGATGCACAGTCGTCATGATCCATGCATTTGGCAGACACGTCCTCCAGGCCTGCATGTGCGTCGTGAGCCTGGAAGGCATGTCTACGTGTTGTTTGTTTTGTGTACGCGCGGGAGGGGTGGCCTTTGACCCCTCCCGCGTGTTCCAGAGCGAGCTGGTCCATCCGACAGAGGACGCTGAAAGGTCTGACTGTCTCAGGCAGAACTTGTGCGTCCTACTGCGGTTCATAGCCTGACCTAGCAGTTTGCGTTTCACAAAGTGGGGGCTTGAGTCAAGAACCAGGGCAGACTGTGCTTTGGTACTTTTATTTTTGTGTACGGATGAACAAATGTTTGTTTTTATTTCATACACAGTAGATGAATCATGTTTTGTGCACACACACATGTCACCAGCTCCTCGTAACGTTTTACAAATAAAGTCTGGGATAAGAAAGTTCGGTTCCCATACCAATTGGGCAAGCGAACCTGTAAAATTATGATTTCAACCCGTTTCATCAGGCCCGGATCTGCTTCCCACCTGGGTTTACCGAAGAGGTTCTCGGCCGGGCCGCTTGGCGATGAAAATGTTCCCCGTCGCAAGCTGGTCTCTTCTGCGGGGGACGATGTGTGGCATCCATGGGGGGGGGCAAAACCCTTTCTTGGCAACCCCACATGGAGAGCTTCTGCCTGTTTATGCCTTTGCTCTAGCCTGGACTGGATGCGTTCCAGAGCTCCCCCGAAGAGTCCCATCGGCTCGATCGGGTGTTGTAGAAAGAGGGACTTCTGGCCTTCCGGGAGGTCCGTCAGAGTCATCCATAGGTGGCGCTGGGCTACGACCATTTCCGCCATAGACTTGCCCTGTGTGATGGCTATTGTCCCTATCATGCGGAGCACGAAGTCAGAGGCCCTGCGGACCTGCCCCAGGGCCTCTTCTGCGGCTTGTTCATTAGTTGTTACCTGGAGCTCCTGCAGCTTCTCTGCCAGGTACGCCTGTATCATGGTCGAAGCGTTCATAGCGTGCGCCGCGAGGCCCTGAACTCGGTAACACTTATCGAGTTGTTTCTCAGAAGCGCGTCAGGCCTTGCTGGGCAGTGCTGGTTTCACGCCCGTTGTTACGGGGGCCAGATGAGACGCCAGGGTCTCCTCAATCTGCGGGGCGCTGGCGAGTCCTGCTGCCTCCATCCCGGCGACATTCAGGAACCGAGAGAGCGGTAACATCATGGGAGCTCCGGGTTCGGCCCAGGAGCGCGTGAGTTCCATCAGGAAATCCGGAAAAATGGACATTCTTTGCCTCATTGTCGGCTGCTGTAGCACATAGAAATAATTTCCCGCCAGCCTCGTAACCTGTTTGCGAGGCGTGGGGTCTGGCCACGCGACCTGCAATGCGTCCGCGGCCCTGTGACACAAGTCGAACAGAGCAGGGACCGATGCATCAAAATCCGGCAGTACTGGCACCAGGTTTTGGGAGGAGTCTACACTTTCCTCCTCGTAACCATACTCGGCATCTTGATCGGATACCTCAGGTGACAAGCCCCCAACCAGGACAGACGTGTCCAAACCCTTTCCTCCCCCGACCTGACCATTGCATTCCAGGTCTGTGTTCTCGAGCTCCGGTTCGGGAGCGAGTAGTTCCGTTGGGCCTGCGGCCTTCCGCACCGCAGCCTCGCCCATTGCTTTAGCCACTGCGTCCACGCGGCGCTTTCTCATGACCGCCGGAATCCGGCTGCAGTGTGGGCAGGATTCGGGGATCCCAGCACTGTTCTCGCGTGCAGAATACCCAGGCAGACGGGACAGGCCTTGTGGGTGTCCCGTCGCCAACAGGGAGTATCCGTATCCGCTGGGGCAGGCGCGGGCTTGCTTGCCTGCTGGCTTTCCTTGGAATCTTGGTCTTCCGTTTTCCCTTCTCGGGGGCCATGTCCGAGAAGCGTCGTAGGTTTGCTTTAATTTCTTTTGTTCGAAGATGTCCTCTCCGTCGCGTCGCTTTCGCTGGCTAGCCTGCTACTCGATTAGCAGGGTAGCGGTGTGACGCAGTCAGCGCTGTCGAGCGAAGCAGCTGCGGAAAGAGAAGAAAGGCTTCGAGGTTAAATAGAAAACGCTAGACTATCTTTCGCCACCCCAGCAATACGCAGGAAATTTCTCTGTACGCTCAGCGTAGGGAGCAAGCTCACCTCTAGTCGAGCGATGTGACAACAGAGAAGTCCCACGAAGTTCAGGTTTAAGCAAGGTGAAGGGCAAAAAGAGAAAGTAGGATGGGTGTCAGCGTCTTAAGTACCCAGAGGGCGGGGTCTCTGAGGTGACGCTGACGCCCCCTACCGTAATGGCATGAATGTATTCCTTCAGGTAATTGCGCGGGGGCGCAATTCCCATAGCAATAGTGTTGCACGAGAGTCCTGACTGATAAGGGAACTGATTTGCGATTTAGTTGTGTTGTTTAATTATATTTTCGTGTTTGAATTGAATTGCCCATTCATTCAGCCTTTATTTATACAGATCTGTCCCATTGAGCCTCAGGGACTCATTTATAAGAGAGACCTGATTGTACTTTTAGGGGTGAAGATTTTTTTAAGGGTAGAAGCAGAGATGTTTACTTGAATTGGGCAGCTCTGCTGAGATATTAGGAAGCTTGTAAGTGGCTTTTATGTTTAAAATTAATGTTTATGTAATTATTTTCATATTACATATTCTATATAGGTTTTAATCATTCAAGGCAGTCAAATTTGGTCATACCTTTATTATTTGTAAGCCTAGAGTTACCAGACCCAAGCAAACAGTTACCAGAATGCACCCTGGCCAAATAAGAAAGTTCTTGGATCCTGTTCCAGCAGGATCCAGCTCAAATTAAGCACGGGTGAGTATGACATCTCATCAGGTTTTATGTTACAACTATTTGGGTTTCTTGGTCAGTTTGCATTTCTCTCTTAAGCTCCACATAGAAAACTTGGTAAGTAATCTGAAAGTTAAACTGGGTTTCTTTTTTCAGAAACAGATCATGTCTAACACTGAATGCTAGGAAACACCTTGTAACTGCAATTTTCCTTCCCTCCATTGATTACGGTGACATTATCTACATGAACGCTCCTACAAGCACCCTGCAGATGTTGGATGCTGTCTATCACGGTGCACTAAGATTCATAACTGGCTGTGATTATCGTACCCACCACTGCACCCTGTATTCACTGGTTAACTGGACATCATTAACCTCACGCAGACTCTTCCACTGGTACATTTTCATCTTTAAATCACTTCTTGGTCTGCTGCCTTTATACATCTCCTCCTACATGTCTCTGCGTGTGTGCAGCTACAGCGTGCGCTCTCAGGACTACATGCAGCATGCAGTGTCCCCTCAGTGCAGACTGAACTAGGCAAAAGGGCCTTCTCCTACTCATCTCCTGTTTCCTGGAATGTCTTACAAAAAGATCTGAAGCTCTCAACCTTAAACTCTCTAAGTGGCTTTAAACATCTGCTAAGTTCTTGGTAAAAACAATGCAGAAATTTTCCTGTTTTTAGTTTTCTACACCGCCTTACAATCTAGCTGAGTTTTTTGTTTTGTTTTGTTTTGATTTGTTTTGTTACGTTTTTCTTTTAAATACCATTTTATTTTCACTTGTTAAAAAAATATATATATATATACTTTGTATATATGCTTTGTATATATATATGCTGTATGTGTATATATATATATATATATTTATATAA